>CAKNWT010306837.1:3616-18304 GCA_932066315.1 Andricus coriarius | reverse complement strand
AACTATGTCAACAGCGCCGACTGGTCTCACTATTGATCTGTGAAATCGATTTAAATGGACTTCTGGCGTAGTATACAAAATAGAAAAATTATTCCAAAATACATAGGAGTGATAATTTTTATAAAGTTGTAATAAATTATTAAAACCCATAAACAATGTATCTTATTAAAAAGTATATTTTTATAAAAAGACTAAAAGAAGGAAAAATACTTTGAATGCAAAATAATGACTAAAAAAATTCCTAAGTTAAATTTTACAGATACCCCCCGACTTTGCGAGGGAGTTTCCTAACTAAGGGTTGATATTATAGCATCACCCTGAAAACACTCCTGACTTAAAACCTGTCCGAATTCACCTGAAAAAACTCCATGAATATTTTTCAATCTAATACATGGGAACTTGAAAAATTTTGAAAAATACTAGAAGTTTATACCATTATCATTTTTTGGGCGGGTCTCTCGGATAACTGTTGTTGCTTTAACATCCCCTTGAAAACCCACGCAGTAAGATTCGTTTCTTCCTGAGCAAGTGATAGTAATTCTAACACCCCCTTGAACCCACCCATGCAGTTAGATTGGTTTATATAAAGTACCACTGAATTCTATACAGAAATATTACCGTTCAGGAATAAAGAAAAATTCCCAAATAATCATTGTTATTGGCAATCTGATTGGGAGGGGGGGGGGGTCCTCAGACCATGGTTTGTCATCCTAATACCCTCCCTCAACCCACCAATGCAGTACAACTAAATTCTATACAGCTGGAAAGATTTGATGAATATTTTCTCTTCATATCCTTGGGAGAAAGAGCAATTTCTGAGAATATTCAAAGTTATTGCCTCTCTGATTTTTCGAGGTGATTCTCAGGCTGTGGATTGTCATTTTAGCAGCTCCCTGCACCTAACCACGCAGTAAATCTAAATTCTCTAGGGCTGGAAAGATTCAGTGAATATTTTCCATTCTTATATTACGGAAAAATGACCCTATTTGGGAAAAGTCGATTTTATTGCTCCTATGATTTTTTGAGATGGTCCCTAGGCTATGTGTTGTCATGCGAACACCCCCCACAACCGACTCACGCAGTAGGACTCAATTTTATAGAGCTGGAAAGATTTATTTAATATTATCCCCTTTTAACCTTCGAAAAAATGACAATATTTCGGAAAAATCGATGTTATTGCTCCTGTGATTTTTCGAGGTTGTTTGTAGGCTATGGATTATTATTCTAACACCCCACCTGTAGGCTCCCGAAGCTACGATCATAGTTCCTTAACCCTCTGGCTCTGACGCGTACTAAGCGAAGTAGATCGCCGGCGGGCGGTATGGAGTGCCGCCCACACGGAATCGACAACTGGTTCCATAATAGGAATGTTTACTTCTAGTTTTGCACAAAAATTAACATACCATCTAATTTAGCATTAAAAATAGCATTAAAAATATCAAAATTCACTGCGGGCGGTACGAAGTGCCGAGAGCACGCACCTTCTCTCTTCACAAGATCATTGCCGTCTGTAAAGAGCATAATGGAAGCAGGAAGGAGTATGGGGACATATTATGATAGTTGCTTGAAAGATACCTTAGCACGTTTTAGCGGTACTTTGGCGAACTAGAGAATAATCATAATTTTTGATCGGAAAGCGGCATGGAATGCCGCCCGACAGTGCCGAAGGGTTAAAGCAACCACTCCCGACGCAACTGGAACGTGTACGTCATCCACTCCTGTCCTATAAGTTAAGCAAGGGCGCGAAATTTACCCGTAGCGAACATACTTTAAACATCCACTGAGAACATGTCCAAGTGTTTCTGGCTCTTGCTTGCACGCTCGGTAGTTGGTACCGCCTACAGGTACATTTATTATGCGCTCGCGATAAACTAAGGTGGCTATAATGCCGTCTTGACAGGCAAATAGAAATCCCTCAGTCTCTGACCTCAATCCAGCAGACTTAAGAAACATGTTAGCAGACCCATCGAGAGCTCTTCTGTACGTATGATGCCTGAGAATTCGGCAAAACCTTTTTTCAAGGGCCGTTTTGAACACACGCACATTTTGGGTTTCCGCTTGCGGTATTCCAAGATAGGTATATGTTTCTCCATTACCAAGATGTTGAAAGGTATTACCGCTTATGAGTTGAACATCCTGATCATCACGCGATGATGTAGTTTCTAGTCTTCCCTGGTGTAGGTGGACGCTGGCACACTTCTCGAGTCCGAAGCTCATGCCAATCGCTTTAGAGTACCTATTTACCGCCTCCACAAGGATGTTAAGGTCCTCTTTCGAGAAAGCAAAGAGTTTAAGGTCCTCCATGTATAACAGATGGTTGACCTTATATTCTCTTCTGTAAGGTGGGCCAAATAGGTATCCAGAGCTTTTGCCTCGGAGCACAATAGATAGAGGCAAGAGGGAAATGCAGAAAAGTATCGGACTTATTTAGTCTCCTTGGAAGACTCACCTCTTATATTTGATATAGCTTTTAGTCACTTTTTTTTTGTCAGATGTTATGACAAATCTTGTCCGCCACAAGAGAATAAGCTCTGTTATGCATCTCACTATTTTTGGATGCAACTCCATGCACTCAAGGAGCTTAATAACTAGCTCATGGTTCGCATTATCGAATGCCTTACGGTATCAATCCAAGACATGGACAGATTGCGTCGATACCTGATCCAGTCCTGGGTTTTAACCTGCTATTAACCTGCCTATTAACAGGTTCTCCCTGCAACCTGTCAGCCCTCTCTTGCATCCACGTTGTTCAACGATTGCTCTACATGCCGGCTCCATATGCATTAATATCCTCTCTTTGAGGACGCCAGTCAATAGCTTGTAGCTGGTGTTTAAACGAGCTATCGGCCTGTAGTTCTTTGGACTTGACAAACCTCCGGTCTTAGGGATCAGTACCGTGCGTCCTTCCACTAGCCACTGCAGGATGGGTTGTTCTCCGTTTAGAAAGTAGTAAATATACGAGCTAGATGTTGGTGCGTAGAAGTAAACTTCTTCCACCAAAAGTTGTTGATTTTATCTGGTCCTGTCGCTGAAAAGTTCTTAGTTCTAGCGATAACCTTCTTCACTTCTTCAGCAGTAATTAGTGGACACTCTTCATCTCGACCTTGTAACATTTGCCTTTGGAAAAAGTTACGAAAGAGTAATATATCTGATGCGTCTTCATTTAGCTGATAAGTATCTCCATATACTTGCTCCCAGAAAACTTGAATGTTTTCTCGACTAGGCGGAGTTTTAACAGCACTTGACGTTTTATTGAACAGACAGGAAGGATGTTTTGAAAAAGTGGACTTTTCCTGAATCCACTTTACTCGACGTTCAAGGCGCTGTTTCCCTTTTGAAAGAGATCTTATTTTTTGCGTCCACTGCTGCTTGATGGTCAAGAGTTTACACTTGTTCAGCGCGTGCTTTGCTTTCCTTAAGCTTCGAGGAAGTGCTTTAAATTTTAGAGTGAATTTTTTATTTGATGTCATGTAGCTAATCACACACTGAATATTTGATGCATGCCGTCTCGCCGTTTCAGTTTTAAACTAAAGATGTGCAATTCTTACTCAGGCGTACTCAAGTATCGTCACTTCTATCATTGCTAAACAAGGACACCGACTTCTCGTAAACTATAGAGTTCAGATTTCAGAGATTAACATTTTCGGGGAGCAAATCGGGGAGAGCAGTATTAGCCTTAGCTAATTTTTCCATCCTGAGAAAGACCTTTGGTGGATAGTTCTCCTACTTCTCATGTTGGCATTATCGGTTATCTGCAAAGGTGGTCTTGCTGGAATGGGTGGTATATTCGCTAGAGGATGTTGCTCTTCTTCTTGCTGATAAAGAGCTTCATATCCGTTTTTTCGCAAAAAGGATACCTGATCTCTTGAATACTGTGGCGTTTTATGAGCATATTCCGGGTGGATATTGACCCAACGGTCATGTAACCTCTGCATGAATCCTCTTTCCGCTTGTGAGCTTCTTTACCAACAGGTGAGAATGTCTTCCCAGTTTTTTGTCCGACCATTTAAATCGATGTTTTCGCGTTTGTCCGGGGTCAATATCAGGCCGTCGTCTCGGTTTGCTCCTATTGCCACTCCCAACTGAAACGTAGCCTCCATCCGAGAGAGGCCTATTGTGGATGGGACTGCGCGATACTGGTGACGTAACCGCATAATTCGTTGCATTGGGGAGTGAGCCCAAAGCAACGTGGCTGATTGCAAGAGCCGGAGCTCTTGCAGTCAGGGGGAGGAGGTATAGACTTTTTAGATTAATCTAAAAATTTCGTGTTATTTATTTAAATAACGCGTTCATTCCGCATTAGTATCCAAGGTCTCTTGTTTCAGGCATCATTCACTCTACTGACACTCTTTTTATAAACTATTTGTCGTCACACTTTTCTGTCCTGGCATACTTCTCCAGCTTCCTTCACGTCCATGCATTTTTTCAAGCAAGCTCTCGTGTTTCTATTTCTTCTTATGTCTCTTCGGATTAAGGTCTCATTCACGCATTATAACCATTCCTTACGCGGTTAGCGTCTGGGCATACTGCCATTTACTTTACCTTTATACACTTGTTTCATCAGTTGTTCATCTTTTTGATTCTGTCAACATGTCTGAACCATCCTAACTGCTTTATTTCCTATATGTCAACTAGTGAGTCTTCTATACGACATTCTTTGAGGATTATCTCGTCTCTCACTTTGTCCATCAGTATTTTTCCGCATATTGTGCGCAGAGGTTTCATGCCAATTGCGTTAGTTTTACTCTTATCCTTTTCTTAACAGGTCCATGTCTCGCTACCGTATAGCACAATCGGTACAAATATGGTATATTATTATGTATTGCCGTTTTGGCTTTGTTTTATATATTCTTACTCCTGATAATGGACCCCGCTCTACCGATAGTCTTCTTACCCTCGTTCATGCGCCTATCTATACTCTGTTCCATGAGGGAACGAATTTCTGAAACGACGAAATTCCGTTCTCTGTTCGGTCCGCTCATCTGGCCCTCAGTGAGGCTACACAAAATTCAGGAAAACACTGGAGTCAGTCTATTTTGAAAAAAAACTGTGTCCTCTTTTAAGAGCGATTGGCTGTCGACCAAACGAAAAATAAATTGTCAACGCCTTCTTTCATAAAAACTTGCGCGATCAAATTCGTCCTCTCGTGGAACAGAGTGTAACTCCCCATCTCTCTTTCCGTCACTAGTGAACAGGCTACCCAGATATAGGTACTTATCAACTTGTTCTATTCTCGCATCATTTAGGACAATATTGCGCATTGTTTTCTCACCTTTTCCTTCAAACACCAAAATTTTTATTTACGTTAATTTTGAGGCCCAGTTTCTTCATGCTTGTGTTGAGTTTGCTCAACATTGTTTGCAACCTTATCATCTGCGAACGCTAACCTACGCACCCTCACTGTCCCGTGATTCACACCTTCGTCGAAGAGGGCCATTCTTAGACACTTGTGCATGAATATAATAAATAGCCATGAGGACATAACTCTTGTCAAATCCACCTTGTCAAATGCTTTTTCTAGGTCAACAAACGCACAGAAAACTTTCTTTCCTACTCTCAAACTTTCTGCTGTGATCTGTCTTAAGATAAATATTTGATCCGTGCATGATCTTCCTGGCATAAATCCACTTTGGGCTTCCCATATCTTTCCTTCTATTATTTACATTACCCTGCGGATAAGTACATATCCTTCTGAAAACTGATAATTTGTTGGAAACATCAAAGTTATTGCTTCTCTGATTTTTTGAGGTGGTTCTCTCATCTTTCCAGCTGTATAGAATTTAGTTGTACTGCGTGGGTAGGTTAAAGGAGGGTATTAGAATGACAAAGCATGGTCTGAGGACCACTTAAAAAAATCAGATTGCCAATAAAAATGATTATTTGGGAATTTTTCTCCATATCCGAACGGTATAATATTTCCCGAATCTTTCCAGCTGTATAGAATTTAGTGGTACTTTTGAAAACCGAATCTGACTGCGTGGGCGGGTTTAAGGGGATGTTAGAGCAACAACAGTTATCCGAGAGACCCACTTAAAAAAGCATAAGGGTATAAACTTCTAGTATTTTTCAAAATTGTTCAAGTTCCCATTTATAAGATTGACAAATATTGACGGAGTTTTTTCAGGTGTATTTGAACAGGCTTTAATTTAGGAGTGTTTTTAGGGTGATGTTATAATATCAACCCTGAGTCAGGAAACTCCCTCGAAAACTCAGAGAGAGAGGGGGGGGTATCTGTAAAATTTAACTTCGGAATTTTTTGAGTCATTATTGATGTGTAAACATCTTAGATCTCGATATGGGCAGTCTTGCCTAAGTCAAGTGATACCATGGCTCGAGTGCAGGCTTCTGATACACGCGATGTGTCGTGTGTCAGAGACCGGAGGCTTGCTTCTCTTTACCTGCTCAAAGGAGCCCTTCAGTTATTCTTTCGACTTCGTACAGTGAACCTCCACACTATCGTTCTCTCTTGCTGCTTCATTCTTTAATTTATTCTTAAAACTCATGCCAAATCAACTTTTTCTCTATTTTGGAGTATTTCACGAATGTTTGGAAATCATTGCAATCTTTGTATTTATTCTTTTATTTATTCTTAATGCTTTACGTAAGATTTCACTTTCAGTTAACATTTGAAGGGTCGAAGAACAAGAGGGCCCATCCAAAAAATTTTTTGAAATTGACTTTTACACATTTTTGGACTCCTCGAAAAACGGCGTTTCGAGGGTGTAAACTAAAAAAAAATTAAAATTTTTTTTCATTTTTTAAAAATTCATCAAATTCAGTCAAGGCCCTAACTCAACCAAGGGGTGCCGAGCGAACAAAAGGGCCTAACCCCACATTGCACCTTATGGAAAAACGATTTTTTCATTCGGTTTGTCTATTTCTATTGCCACTTTATAGGTATGTGGTGCAATTTAGCGTAACTAGATTGTGTCATAGGCTTTGGAGGAACTAATCGCGGTTGATATTATCGATTTTACATCATATGTTGCACGTGTTGATCGATAAGGAGAGCGAGGTATTTAAACATTGTTTGTATTTTTGTTTCTAATTTTTTTTAGTGATAGAATTTCGAAAAATTTCAAACGTGTGTTTGTTGAGTAAAATTTCACGGTCATTTTGAATCTTTGAAATATAATGTTTTCAAAATTTCTATATTTTTGGGAATTTCCAATAATTTAGTAACTTTTTAATGCACAGAAATTTTTTCAAATCGATTGGTTTCACTAAAATAGTAGCTTTTTCAATCGGCAGTATTTTTCGCTCTTTTCCAACGCTGTAAAAAAGTGCTCTCTTAATTTCTTTAAGTGGATTTTCACATAAAAATGAGTAAAAATCTTACAAAACTAGCTCACGTGGAAATTTTGCTCTGAATGACTTAACTTCTACTTATTTTAGAGTGATATATCACGCTTAAAAATAAGTAGAATCCACTCATGTTTTTTATTATTATTATACCCTTAAGCCGTTTCCCTTTCGGGGTAGGCGTGGATTGCTCGGTTGGAAAATAGTAGTATGTGGATCGGTATATAGGTATAGGGTATATAGGTATATGGGTATAAGGTATAGATATTTTAGATTGATCTAGAGCGCTCGCGTTATTTATTTAAACAACACGTTCATTCCGCAACACTTCTCCGACCCAAGTTGCTGATCAATCTCTCTAGCGATCAATCCACGTGGAAAGCCTCACAAAATTGTTATCTGTGGTTCCCCACTTGGGCCCATTAGTATCCAAGGTCTTTGTTTCAGGCATCATTCACTCTACTCACATTCTTTTTATAAACTATCTGTCGCCAAACTTTTCTGTCTTGAAATACTCGCCTGGCTTCCTCTACGTCCATGCATCTTTTTATGCAAGTTCTCCTGTTTTCATGGCTTCTTATATCTCTTCGGATGAATGTCTCATTCGCAGACTCTATCCATGCGCATTCTTTGAGGATCAACTCGTTTCGGACTTTGTCCATCAGTGTTTTCCCGCATATTGTGCGCAGAGCTTTCATGCCAATCGCGTTAAGTTTACTCATGTCCTTTTCTTGACATGTCCATGTCTCGCTACCGTATAGTACAGCCGGTACAATTAAAGTTTTATATATGGTCAATTTAGTTTCTTTTGATTTGTTTTTATCTCTGAGAATGGACCCTGCTCTACCGATAGCCTTCTTACCCTCGTTAATGCGCCTATCTAACTCCCCATCTATTTTTCCTTCGCTAGTGAATAGGCTACCCAGATATACGTATTTGTCAACTTGCTCTAATCTCTCATCATTCAGGACAATGTTGCACATTGTTTTCTCACTGTTTCCTTCAAACGCCACTACCTTTGTTTTATTTACGTTAATTTTGAGACCCATGTTCTTCATGCTTGTATTAAGTTTGTTCATCATTCTTTGCAAGTCTTCGATTGACTCTGCCATACCAATCTTGTCATCTGCGAAAGCCAAACCACGTACTTTCACCGTTTCGAGATCTACACCTTCTTCGTCGAAGAGGGCCATTCTTAGACACTTGTCCATAAATATGATAAATAGCCATGAGGACATAAAGCATCCTTGTCTAACACCCTGAATAATATCGAATTATTCACTCAGTTTCCCATTAACCCTTACAGTCGCTTTACTGCCTGCATATATTGTTTGTATTGGTTGTAAGAGCCATCCATGGACTCTGTACTCTTTAAGGACTTCCCCAAGTTTACTTCTATTTACCTTGTCAAATGCTTTTTCTAGGTCAACAAATGCACAGAAAACTTTCTTTCCTACTCTTAATCTTTCTTCTGTGATCTGTCTTAAGCTGAATATCTGATCTGTGCATGATCTTCCTGGCATAAATCCACTTTGGACTTCCCATATCTTTTCTTCTGTAATTTCCATTACCCTACGAATAAGTATTTTTGAGTATACTTTACTTACGGTACTTAGTAAGCTGATACCTCTGTAATTATTGCAGTTGTTTTTGTCTCCCTTTCTTTTGTATATTGGTACAATAATCGCTTTTCTCCAATCGTCTGGAACTTGTCCCGTTTCGATGCATAAATTCATCAATTCGCACACCCTGTGAGGTATGTACTCGCCACCTTATTTAAGCATTTCAGCATTAATATTGTCTACGCCAGCAGCCTTACCATTTTTTTAATTCTTAATTATATCTATAACCTCAGTGACGCAGACATTTTCAATTGGATTTTCTAATGTATTATTTTCTATCTAGCAGCTCTGTTGTCCTATATCTTCACCTCCTAATAACTCTTTAAAAGAGTCTTTTAAAGCCTTTATTATCCCGTCTGTATCATATAGCATTTCACCTTTGTCGTTTATCATGCTCACAAACTCTGTATTTTTAGTTTTGCTTATCTCTTTGAATATTATTTTCATGGTTCCTTGGAAGTCGTTTTCTAATTTCTTCTCTTCTTCTCTTCTCATTCTATCTTTGCTTTCCTTGAATAGTCGTTTAACTTTCTTATTTTTTTGTCTGTAATCATTTTTAAGTCTACTTCTCTCTTCATCGCTAAGACTTCTGATGTTTAACGTACTCTTGTGCGCTTCTTTACTTTTCTTCTTGGGCTGCCTTAATTTCATCATTCCACCACGCATCACAAGATTTTCTTCCTACTACCGCCGTACCACATACTTCAATCGCAGTTTGAACAATGTTATCCCGCAACATAGTCCACGCGCCGTCTACATCTTTCTCAGTTCTAAACCCTTCCCAAATTGCCTTATTTATGCGTTCATTTATCTTATTCTGAAAATCTAATCGCACTTCCGCTTTTCCGTAAATTTTCAATCCTGATTCGCGTTTGTTTTGTTTTATTTGTTTTCTTTCTTTTCCATCCCCGCCCTAAGTTTATTTTTGAGACTAAAAGGTAGTATTGCATTCGGAAACCCTCATGAATCTTGTATCTTTAACTAGTTCTCTTAACCTTTCATCCGCAATAACGAAGTCTATAATACTGCGGTTATTTCCTTTACTCCAGGTGTACGTGTGGATCATTTTATGTTGAAACCAAGTATTTGTAATAAATAGGCCCTTTTCTAAACAAAGGCTAACTAACTTTTCCCCGTTATAATTTTTTCTTGGATCCCCATATTTACCTAGTACCCTATCTGTATCTGTATCTTGACGTTGGACGCCGACCCATCCGTTCATATCTCCTAGCAAAACTATCCCCTCACCTTGATCGCAAGTATTAATTGTACATATCATTTGAAGTGTCCCAGAAGGCGTCTTTGACTTCCCTTTGGTCACTATCAACAGGGGCATAGCACGCTACGATGAATAATCTTCTGATTCCTACTTTCATTCTAGCCCACAACAGCCTGGGAGATACAAAATCATGATCTTTGAGATGCTGTCATGCTTTTTCATTCATAATTAAACCGACCCCTTGACTACCATGAGATTCGCTATCTACTCCTGACCAGATTTAAAAACCGCCTTTCAATACCCCATTTTCTATGTTTCTACATTCGCGACCTTTTTTCTTCGTCTCAGGTACACATAAAATATCTAGTTTCCTTACGTGCATAGTTTCGCCTAGTTCTCTTATCTCAAGATCACTCACTCCTCTAGCATTCCAAACACCCAGTTTCCATTCATCGCCTGAAACTCGACCTTTACGTTTACCGTGTGTATGCATTTCGTCAATAAAAGTTTCAGTCCATTCCGAGGCTATTTTATTGTTTGTATTATTCATGGTTTAAATTGTACACCCAACTGCCACCTTTATGCGTATATTTTGTTTTGCGAGTCGAAAATCATGTCCGAGTTAAGAAGTGATTCATCTAACGGTGGAGAGTCATTGTTGTAACGTCAGTCCCACCAAAACTTCTGTTACAGGATGGAGGGTGGGGGGGGGGGCAACGAAAGGGGACTGAGAGTCGCAACTGGTTGATGTTTTATGCTGAGAAGGTTCAGTGAAAAATCTCTATAATTAATCCCTGCAATCTCTCAAGAAAAAAGAACCTTCAAATGTCAGGATTTTCTTTTTAAAAGGGAAAAGAAAAGTTTTGAAATTCCTTTCAGGCTATTAAAATCAATCGAAAATTCCCTCGAATTCAGAAAGAAAAATAATTTCAGATCACGTTATAGTTATAATCAGTTATAAGAGTGAAATATTACTCTGAAATGAGTAGATTTTCACTCATTTAGAGTGACATTTTCACCCCATTGCGGATTTTGACAAGATTTCTTTGATGCAAGTGACACCGAAAGAACTTTACGCGGAGAAAAAAAGCGATCTCCTTGGAATGATTAAATTCATTCCGGTCGAGCATCGTCAACATTACAAAAATTTGTTGCAGTTGAAGATATTCCAAAGTTGAATATTCCAAAGATATATTTCAATTAGATTAGGTAACAGAACTGTCAGGACGAACAGGGACCCGGTGGCCCTGTGTAAAGGGGTTACGAGTTGTACCCGAAATAAGGCGGAACCCCCCGAGGGGTCCCGAAGCCCGTGACGATAACGAGTCCCGTCGCGTCGCAGTTTAGTCTTTGCTCGTACTCTCGTCCGATTACCAGTTGTCGCTCGTTCAGAGTGTTTGTGAGATTTCCAGCCTTTCGAGGATTGCTTCTGATCGCAGCCAAGCTGTCTCGCCGCTTCGCAAGATTTCCCAGCCACTCAAACGTGATCCTTATTGGGACCACCTTTTCACCACCGGGACATCTGGTCATCTTCACCGTCTCACCGGTCACCGGCCACGCGCCGGGAGATCTCCTAGCTTCTAAGTAGCAACAAATGTATTGCTTCGGAACGGACGACTTTTTATTTGTGTTCTACCCCTTTCTGCCGGCGTCCAAATTCCACTTTCCCTCCTTGGTAGGCACTCAAGCCATACCTGGCGCCCAACCGAAAATTCCACACTTTCCCTTTTTTCTTTCAAACTCCAAGAAACCTGCCGAGAAAAAAGGACACAACTCAGAATTAGACTGTATGTTTGACTCTTACATTGAACTTGGCTCTTCACAATTTGCATGCCATTGATCCCACACGCCTCGCCATTTTCGTAATGATCCATGAATTTACAATGATTTAATTATTCTACTTTTAATACCTGTGATTTTATACATGAAAATGATATTTATGTGCCAATAACCTCATATATATATATATATATATATATATATATATATATATATATTTATATATATGTGTGTGTATGTGTGTGTGTGTGTTTGTGTGTATGTGTGTGCAATGATTTACCTAAATGTGCTTAGGATGTTCTATATGTCATAGAAGTTAAGGCTATACCATTTATACGCAAAAAAATCATTATAATTAATTGCGTATCGTGATTTAGGGAAAAGATACAAGATGCGAAACCACAAAAGGGAAATAAAATAGCGATTCCCCTTTGCGTTGATAAAGGGTAAAATTGATTCTGGTTTAACAAGAGTAAAACTATATTTTTCCTTTTAGAAAATTAGAAAATGATCATTTTAAAAATGAAAAACCGAAACTTAGGAAATTATTTAACGGAAGTAAGAAAGCCTGGAAAAATGGAAATATAGCCAATTTCGACCGTCATTGAAAATATCAAGCGCCGAACGAAACAAACCGTTTAAGCGCGCAAGCAAGTTCGCACGTGCAGCGAGCAATACCCGCGAGTCGCGGCAAGGTCACGCGACGTATTTTGTAAACAAAGGGTCCTACGAGGTCTGGGGTTCGATCCCTGAGCCGTGTACCAATGGAAATTTTTCTATTTACTTCTACCGGGGCTTCGGTGGTTCGGAACCCACCTTAAACTGTAGGTCCCCTCAGAAAAAGCTGATACTTTACCAAGGATAAATGGGCTCTGACGAGGCAAAGATATTATAAACCTGATGCGGTACGGGGCGTCAGAGTGGAAGAACTATATATATAGGACATCACATTTTCTGCCATATCGAGGTGCTGCCCTCACCGTACTACGAAGTCGATCGCTGATTTTCTCGTTCTTCGGCAAATAAGACGGTAAAGCAGTAGAAAGACTTTTTAAGGTTAGAAAAGTTTGACATGTATCGCTTCAGAAACACTGCACTTCCGAATGTAATAATAAATATCACAAAGTCCAGGCACACCGAAAATACATATTTGGAAAAAATAATGACAAATTAATAATGACAAAAGCACTGATATGATGCTAATAAATAAACTGAATTGTGAGAGTAATACTCTTAAAAAAATAATTATGTTTATATTTGTTAAATATTATGATTTCTTTTACTTTGAAGTTTAATTTTTATTTCTAGACTGAACCGAAACCTGAGTGCATTTAAGAATATATAGATTTTTTGCAGACCTGAAGTTTGAGAAACATTTTTTGTATAAATAGTGTTTTTTAAAAATTAAACTAAACGTTTTCTCGGAAATTAAATTTTTAATATAAAAAAAAATAGAAAGAAATTTCAGGAGTATAAACCATAAACTAGTACTGAAAAAAATTGTCTTTAATAAATATTTTTTTAAATTGAAATAATCACATATTTATATCAAAGAAAACACGTTTTTAATGTTTTTTAAAAATTACAAAAAACATTCCCAAAAATGGAACTGTTGATTAAAAAAAAAATTAAATGAAATTTCGATATAAATTAGCGCTGAGTTGAATCATTAATTTGATTATACAATATTTGTAGAATTATTTTATTTTTAAATTGAAACAATAATTTAAAGAAAATAAATTGAAACGATAATTTAAAGAAAATAAATTGTAAACCAAAATTTATTTCATAAAAATATTTAATTGTCGTATTTTTAATAAATAATATTTGTTAGGAAACAATTTTTTAATTATTTAAATTCTAGAATTGCATAATTGAGGGTCCGGATACAATAACGGGACGAGCGCTCGAAAACGCGAAAAAGTATTGTCCAAACGTCTTACGATTTCCAAATTTTAAAGTTAAAAAAATTAAATTAAAAAAAAATGTGCTTGTACAGAATGACAAGACAGAACTTTTTGCTGTTCAAAGTTTTTCTCTCCGATGTATATTTTTAATACTATAATTGAAAAAGGGATGCAAAAATTTCGCCCAGTTCAATTATTTTTTAAAACATAAATCGTCTCCACGCAAACAAACATTATTGAAACTATTTGAAATTTGGTACACATACACATTATACCCTAGCGATGCCTACAAAATAAAGAAAAAAGTTTAAAATGTCAATTGTTTAATAATAATTAATTGTAAATGGATACCTGTCGGTAAGCACGTTTCTTCAGCTTCGGCGAAGAAAAGTATCTAGGGAACTTTAGAGTTAAAAACAACTTTCAGTGAGACATTTGCTCCTTACTATTGGAGGAAGATTTCTGGAAATTTTTAGATCGATTCATTGAAAATTGGCGGAAATATCCATTTTGTAAGAAAGCGCGCAACGTCATCTACGGTTGCATCGTTCGCAGATGCAAGCGCCTCTCAACGTTAGTACTCTCGCCTTTACACTCTCCTATTGAGAACTCGTCTTTTAAGAATTAAACATGAAAAAAACCTGCCCTTTCCCCTAATTAATAGAAAATCGACTGCTTTATATTTTTGGCCATTTCGTTGTTTTCAGTTAATTATAAAATAACTGAAAAGAGGAAAATTTGAGCTTCGCAAGTTGTTCCACCCTTTATTTTGTTTTCTTCTTTTTAGTAATAAGTAATATAAATAAACCGTATAGTGTCTTTGTTTTGAAATTTTTACAATGAAAAGGACTCAGTGTCT
>CAKNWT010306834.1:0-11453 GCA_932066315.1 Andricus coriarius | reverse complement strand
ATTTTTGGGCCATTCCCAGTTCTATCCCAATTTCCTTTTTTATTGTAGAATATTCCGTTGAGGAAGAATCAAGTATTAATTTCAAGATTTTGGTATAATTAGTCAGCACTGAGTCTATATTTTTATTATCAGTATATAGTTTATCGAACTCTGTGTTAATTTGACGTAGATCGGATTCAGAAAGAGTTCCGAATAAAGTTTTGGAGATATCTCCAATGAAATTTGCTAATCCTCTCTTATGTCTCTGTTTTCCTAAAAGTTTATGTAGAATTGCAATCTTTGAAATTAGTCTATTGTACCTTCCTTTGATCAATTTTAATTCCTCTTTGGGTGCACAAATTGTTCCACAAGCTCGTTCGGCTGTCATTAAAGTGTGATCTATCGCTTCTATTCTTTCCTCTGTTGTTGTTAAATTTATTCTTATCACTAATCTCCATTCTTCATGGAACAAATGAACTTTCCTTATTTCCTCTAAATATATGTTACCTGTTAATTCTTCCAAAGAGTAGTTAGCCCTCGTCGTCGTTATCGACAGGATCATTAGGGTTATCAATTCGAGCGCCATCTACAAAATAGGGCATACATTGATCTATGTGTAATGTAATAATCTTATTATCGTGTCTAATTTTAATGTTATTGTTTTTTAGAATTTCTAAGATTTGCCCGGGACCTTTCCAGCTCGGATCCAACTTATTTTGTTTGGTATTGTTTTTCCATTTAACCCAGTCATTTTCTTTATAGATTGGATGTTTCCTAACTATTCTGTCCTCTAAAAATTTCTTAGTTTTTTCTTGTTCAATTTCAATTCTTTCTTTGATTCTTTTTAAACTAAGTTCATGCCTAGACTTCCATTTCCTGATTAAATCATAGTATGTTAGATTTGGGGAAGGATTAATTGTGGAAGGAATATTTGGTTCTCTTCCAATGGTAGCTTCGAACGGTGATATTCCGAGAGTACCGTTCTCCATAGTATTAATTGCAAAATTAATGTATTTTAGGTTATCGTCCCATTCTCTATTGTTTTCGGCAATAGAGGTTTTAATCAGATTCTTAAGTGTAGAATGCATACGTTGTAAAGATATTCCCAGCCCGTTAGGAATATCCTTACTAAAAGAGAAGTTTTTGGCCCACCACAACTCAGTCCTTAATCCAGTGCCTAGCTAAGCTGAAAAAAAAGAAAAAAGAAAAATAGGCAAGATAGGCACAAGAGACTATCCTGTCATAAGGCCTGAGGGAGTCATGATTGGCTTAAACTTTAAGATTCCAAAGTCGATTTTAATCTACCAAAATTTCGTTATAATTACTAATTTCATGTTATTAACATATTCAATCCCTAGCTAAACCTGAAAATGAAGGTAATACAGGGGAAGGGTTCTCCTAACCGAGAAATAATCTTTTATATCAACACAGATTCACCAGAAAACTGACAATCATTTTTATTAGTCGTACCTATTTTTTTTGTCCACAAACCAAATATTACCGATATCTAAATACAACATAAATCGTAGGTTATAAAATCTCGGAATTTACTCTAACGGCATATCAATTCTTGAAAGAGAACTTTCCTATCCAGGGCCATTTTGGAACCATCCTGAGTTAAATATTAAATCCCTATCATCCGAACTAATATAATCATAATTACGTCAACACAACTTTCAATAATCCATCAGACAAAAAGAAAGAAGAAAAGGAACAAGGTTTCTAAATTAGTCCGGAACAGTTAGGCTTTCGACGCTACCTAAAATTAGAAAATTCACCCGGGCCGCGTGGTCTCAACATAACCTAAAATTTTCTCCTACTACTCCAAAACTTTCGAAACGCGCAAATTTTTCCAATCTCACCATGATACACCGGGTTCGGGGTCGGTTCCCAAAATCTCAAAATTTCACAAACTAGCACCGACCACGAAACAAGACACAACCGGTACACAAAGGAAAATTCGCGAATCTACCGCCAAAAAGCGAAAATCTTAACTTTAAATCGGAGCACTCGCGACCGACTTGACACGTGGCGCGAAAATCGAGAAGTTCGACTTCTCGGTTTTCACCTCACCAATTGGAGCAAAACGCAAAAGAAAGAGTTAAAATACCGAGAACATAACGCGAGAATCAAACACAACTCTTTTACCCGACACTAAAAAGAAAAGAAACGAAATCGGAAATTCACACGGCACTTAGAGGAGGCTGGCCGAGCGTTTTGGCGGTATCTCAAATCTCTTCTCTCACTAAATTCCTTTAGACCCGCCAAAACCCTCCGCCAGGAAATAAAAGCTTACTTACACCGTCGTGCTTGATCTTTCGCAATACTCCTTTCGGTTTCTCTGCCATCTCAAAGTTTACAAATCAAAATTTTTTCGAATAATATGGTCCTCGTGAAATATTTTCCCTGCGGGTATCTCCTACGAGAGTTCGGAACGAGAATGATGCGACGCGCAACGTAGACTTCGCAGGTTCGCTTGGCGCGTCGGTTTGTGTTGTCCAATAGGAGCGTCGTATCCCTATGTCCTGAAGCCATCCGCCAATCGCAGCCCTCCTGGATCAACCATAGCCGCCATCTTGCTGAAAGGGGTAACGGGACTCTACCGCCAAAACAGAAGAGAACTTTGTGAATATTAATTCTTTACGATTCTGAGTGGAATTCTTTTACTTAATTTACAATTTCCACTCAGAATCCTCAAAAGTGGACAGTAACAAGAAGATTTTCCTTGTTGTACTGGGTTGTTGAATCCGAATTATACGCCCTCTGCCATTTCCGGGGTTTCCGGTATGGACTTTTGGAATGACAACAGGGATGCCATATTGGTGTCTTTCTTCTGCAGCGGCAGATAGAAGAGGGTGGTGGTCATTTGATTCCTCTCGGACTTCTATTTCCTCACGAATGTTGCTGAATCGATCGGCCAGAAAAGGACGGCTGCATGCGCGTTCTTTCTCTCTCCCTCTGTCTCATCGTGTCGCTGGATCGGTGGGCCAGAAAAGGACAGGTTACTTGCGTGCTACCTCTCTCTATTTTTGTCCTGTCATGGTCGTCGTACCGACCAGCCAGAAAAGGACGGTTGTTTGGGTATTATCTCCCTCTCGTTCTGTCTTGCCAGGATCGTCGTACCGGTGGGCCAGAAAAGGACAGTCAACTGGCGCGCTTCTTCCTCTCTTTCTCTCATAAGAGTAGGATTAACCGGTAGACTCCGATATCCATACTGATGTTGTCGATACCCAGCTGTCAATCTCGCTCTTGGCCGATGTTCTCGATACGCCGAACAAACATGTTTAAGAGGAAACAAAAAAAAGAAAACGTAAAAAAAAAATGAATCAGTGTCGTGTCGAGAGTGCCCCTGTGGAGTGATTCCCGTTCCGAGCTCCGAAGCGAAAGGAGAGGGTGAATTTTCATCCGGAGCCGGTGAGAGGTTATGTTGAATCCTTCAACATGTGACAGGTAAATTTTACCCTGTCACAACTCCCCCCACCTTAGCCGGGTGCTAGTGGTCGTTTAAATCCTGGCGGATTTTCTTCTCAACCTTGGTTGAAGATAAACGGTAACCCTCGATCTCCCCCCTCACTAGGTCCTTACAACGATTATCCACTCCTCCAAGTGCTCTCCCGACAATAAGCCGGTTTTAACCATTTCGGTATTTTACCGGTAAATTTATTAATCACAAGTGGTTGTCTACTTAGGATATGTTATGAGGAAGTCAGCGTGGATAAATTATATTATTCTTGGATCCCATAACGGTAACCCTGTCCAAGAACTGATCGCTAGGGTCTGGGGAACGATCGGGAAGATACACGAAAGAGAAAAAAAAATTTTAATCAACTTATCTATCGATTCTCTCCTGAAACGTTTGCGCCCAATCCCTCTTCGTCCGTCGCATTGAGGAACTCTCGAGATGCGATGACGAAAAAAAAATAAAAAATAAATGTTATACCTATAAGCCGACTGTGCCTTACCGACCACACTAGATAAGGAGAGAACGGTAATTATTCGGGGCGGGTGTAGTCAAACACGGAATGTGAGACGGGAGACGGGAAGAGTCATCCTACTGCGGCTCGGCGATGACCCAATGATCCCAACCGCGTGAAGAAAAAAAAATTGAAATTAAAAAAAAACTTTCCTATTCACATTTAAAGGATCGATATTACGATCTAGACATCGCATCAGCAAAAGAAGTATAAAGAAAGAATCTCACGGAGGGGCGCCCTAGTCAACTCTTCCCATCTATCCTCACTCGACTGAATAGTTTAAAGGAAAAGAAGAATTTATTGATGAAAAAAAAATACAATTTTTGACGGCTTGCACACAAAAAAATTTTTTGAATTTTTGAATTTTGGGTATGTAGTCCGAAACTTTTTGG
Source organism: Andricus coriarius (assembly GCA_932066315.1). NCBI lineage: Eukaryota > Metazoa > Arthropoda > Insecta > Hymenoptera > Cynipidae > Andricus > Andricus coriarius. The sequence goes on along the minus strand of CAKNWT010306834.1, from coordinate 7,108 downwards.
CGATAAGTGTGGTCGTTTCCAGGTAGCCCTCCCCCTTCTCCCGGCTACAGCCTGCCATTACGCCTTTGAGCCAGGTGAATCCTGTGCACCTCCTCCTCTATCGCCCGCGGATCCGTCAGCAGATCTTGTCCCGGAAGTGGCCCGCCACCCCCAACCAACGCCAGATCCGTGCGCCAGAGGCGGCTGCAGTTAGGGCACGTCGCCTTGATAAAACCCCTCTGGACACACCCGTAGCAAAGCACCACGCCTGACCCGACGTCAGGACACTGCTGCCACTTGTGTCCCGGTTCGTGGCAGACGAAGCACCGCCAAGGGATGGGGCCAGGATATGGCTTTGGTTTGGGCGCGCCCTCTCTGAGCCACTCCTGGCGCTGTTCGAATTGGCGATGGGCTATAAAGGGGCGCGCGACCACCGGGACCCGATTGAAGTGGTCCGCGAGCGAGCCAGGAGCGGACGTCACTGTGGCTTCCTCTGGCGATTGAGCGCTCTGGGACGCCATAATAGGGAGATCCGAAGAGGCTCTCGGGGCCGGTGATTCGACCATGGATGAGGCCAGCTCCTCCTCCACTAAAGGAATGTCCTCCTGTTGCGCCGCTGGAGGTTCCAGCGGGGCTGCAGGGGGAATGGCCCTGCTTGTAGGCGGGCCTGACTCCGAGGTGCTGGGAAGGGAGACAGCGCCATCCAGGGGCGACCCCGAGTCCTCTCCCTCTTGCCCCCTATGGGACGCCTCGTACTCCGCGTAGGTCTGGTCGAGGTAACCGCGGCGTTTACGCACGTACCCGGGTTTTGCTATCTCGGGTAATCCGTGTACGTAAGTGTCCCAGTACCTATACCACACCTGAAAGAAAAAGGGGTCTAAATTCCGAGTCACGAGCCAGCCCGACGCGACGAAAGGTTTCAGGTTCTTAAGGTGTTCTTTGCCGATAAACCTGCCTTTCTTATCTACAAGTGTGAAAACTACAGGCGATAGTCGACGCTTGATTCTAAAGGGACCCTCAAATTTCTGGTATAATTTGCCCGCGATGTTGGCGATCTTTTTTGATAGTCTTCGGTTGGGTCTAAGTACTAGATCACCCACCTGGAAACTCCTATCGCGTCTCTTTGCGTTATAATATTTCGCTTGGGTTTCTTGGGCTTTGTCTAGGTTTCTACAAATTAAATCGCGTAGGTGCTCTAATCGAGTGACTCTCCCAGCCCATTCCCCGGGTTTAGGATCCTGATGCTGAGTGCCCATTTCCAACTCTTTACGTAGGGATCGGTAAGGTACGGGGTTACGGCCAAAATTGAGGAACGCTGGGGAAACTTTTAACGCGCCATGTACTGCTGTGTTGTACGCGAATCTAAACTCGGGCAGATGTAGATCCCAATCCCTATGATTTTCCCGGAGAAAGGAAACGATCATCGTTTTCAATACATGGTTCACACGTTCGGTGGGATTAGCCTGCGCATGGTAAACGGGATTCGTCATGTGAATGATCCCGATATTTTTGCACATTTGTCCTAGGAGTTTATTGGTGAACTCGGTACCATTGTCGCTATGAATGACTTCTGGTGACCCCCAACGAGATACAATCAGGTCTTCGAAAGCCCCTCTTACCGTAGCACCATTTGCCGTCCGAATAGGAATACACTCCACCCATTTGGTGAACAGGTCTTGGAACACCAAGACATATTTGTATTCCGCCTTACTTTTCGGAAAGGGCCCCATAACATCCCCTGCTACTACAGTCCATGGCTGTTCCACGACGCGCTGTCCCATCATGCCCGCTGGTCGCGCCTGTTCCACTTTACACTTCTGACAAATAACGCAACTCTTAACATAGTTCACCACATCATGGAACATCCCGGACCAATAATACCGAAGGGCTACCCGCTGGTAGGTCTTTTCGTTACCTAAATGTCCGGATTGGGGCTCTAAATGGGCCTCCTCCAAAGCGTTCAGCCTTAATTCTTTCGGCAAGACCAATTTCCAGGCTTCTAAATCTGGCATCAAACCGTCTATTACCGGGTTCGGCTTATGACGATAAAGTATTCCGTTCTCTATCTTCCAATCAGGGAAACTCTTGGGCCTTTCCTCTATTAATCTTAAGCGGCGCAAATACCAAAAGTCTTCCGTAACGCCTAAACTAGATACTGGTGCCTCATCTTTTTCGGTCATTCTCGATAACGCGTCTGGGACATGGTGTAAAGCACCCTTTCGGTGGACTATATCAAATTCGTAGCCCTGGAGTTCTAAGCCCCATCTAGCGAGTCTCCCGGTCGGGTTGCGCAGGCTGTTAAGCCAACGAAGGCTGCTATGGTCAGTGATGACCACGAAATGGAATCCTTCCAGATACTCACGAAATTTTCGGACTCCCCAGACTACCGCGAGACATTCCCGTTCCGTAACCATATAGTATCTTTCGGCTACCGTCAAGGTCCGGATTGCGTACGCAATTATCCTTTCTTCGCTATCCTGCTTTTGGGTGAGAACCACCCCTAGCCCTGAAGCACTAGCATCGGTTTGGAGATTAAACGGGTTCTCCTCAACTTCCTTAAACAGGGGATACGCGAGTATGGGTGCGCTTATCAGGGCTGCCTTTAAATTGTCAAAAGCCTCCTGCTGCTGCTCCCCCCAATGCCAATTGACTCTCGTTCGGAAAAGTCGGGTTAGGGGTTCAGCTAACGTCGCGAATTCCGGTATGAACAGCCTATACCAAGAGGTCATCCCCATGAATCGACGTAGCTGTTTGACCGTTTTAGGGGCTGGGTATGAGACTATGGGGGAGGCCTTATCCGAGTCTACTTTGAGACCATCTTTGTTGACGACAAATCCGACATATTTAACTTCAGAACAACAAAACTCACTCTTATCTGGATTTATCGTCAAGCCTGCCTCCTTCACGCGGTCCAGTACCTTTTCTAACCAACGCAAATGTTCATCAAACGTTTCGGTCGCAATGATTATGTCATCCAGATAACTGAAGACATTGGGTCTCATCTCTGGAGTTATTACCCTATCTATTAACCTCTGAAATGTCGCAGGGGCCCCAGTGAGTCCAAATGGCATTCTTTTAAATTCAAAAAGCCCCCTTCACGGTACTGTAAGCGCAGTGTAAACCTGACTGGCCTTATCTAACGGGATCTGGATGAATGCGGCGCTTAAATCTAATTTCGTAATATATCTCGCAGCTTTTAGCTGTCGTAAGATGTCTGCCATGTACGGGAGAGGATAAGCATCCTTCTTGGAAATAGCGTTTAGTTTCCGAAAATCCAAACATAAACGATATTTGCCTCCAGGCTTTCGAGCCATCACGATGGGTGCGGACCATTCGCTGTATGATTCCGCTATTATACCCTCTGCCAATAACCTATCGACCTCCTCATATATTATCGCCTGTACTTTAGGGGACACTATCCTATACATTTCCCTAATTGGGCTGTGCCCCTGAACATCTATGGAATGAGTGATGAGGTGGGTCGCGCCTAATGGACCCTGCGATTTTGGAGGAAGCTTTATTTCCAAAAATGCCTTCAAAGTTTCCTCCTCCCCTTCATGTAGGGCTGCTTTGCCACTACACTTTTCCTCTTCCACCAACCATCGCTTCAAAGGATAATGTTTACCTTCAGAATCGGGCATGAAAACTTTACGCGACCGTGAGAGGAATGCCATATCAAACTTTCCCTGGCCATCCAGACCCAATATCAATTCCGTGTCCAAGTTGTTTGCTATTCTAACCTCACATGTCCGCGTAAGCCCATCAATCATAATTGGTAGATTGACCTTTCCGATAATAGCATCTACGGACCCATTAGCTATTATCATACGGGACTTCTTATTAGAATCAAGTTCCCTTCCCGAAGTCTTAGCAATTTTATCCCAGGCCGATTTTCTTAACAAAACACGAGAAGAACCATTATCTATTAGTGTATATAACGAGACGGAATCGATATAAGCCCTAACATGTACCCTATTGGCTATTTCTGTCGATTCCACAATACCACTAATCAGATCTCTTTCTGACAAAATCTCGTTAATCGCAATAATTTTTTCAAGATCCTCTGTATGGGTGTGTGTGGCGTTAAACTTGGTCTGGCCTTTTGGGGCGAACAGTTCTATCTTCGGTTCCGTATGCATCTGAGCCTCAACTATCACTTCTTCCGGTTGAATGAAGCTAAACAAACTTTCTCTGTCCGAGAGATATCCGTCCAGAGGATCTGTCGGTTTATTGTATTCCGTGAGTTCGGTAGGGTCTATCATCCTATTTGTATCCCTACCAGTCTCGAATCCCGAGTAAGCAATGCATGCTATCGTCATTGCATTCTTTATATTCGAATCTCCTATTGCCGTAATGGGCAAGTCTAACTCGATCTCGGACGGTACAGTAACGCCTTTGTAGCTCTCCATGTCTAATATCGCTTGTACCGACTCTATTTTATCGGGGCTCGAGTTTGCCAAAGTTAATCTTTGATCCATTTTTACGGTCTCGAGCGGCGGAGAGGCAGTGCAGACCGAGCTCACTGCTTCTTCGACTCGTTTCCCGAACAATTAGGGCATGTCCTTATCGTAAAGCCCTCAGCTTTGCACACGTAGCAAGCCAACTTTCTGGGCGAGGCACAACCTTTTTGGAAGTGACCTGCCTGCTTACAATTAAAGCAGATCACCTCGTTGGGGTTTCTAGCCTGCGGTTCATCCTTATTTAAATCAGCAGAAGCCTTAGCTTTCTGCTGACCTCCCCCTTCCTTAAAACCGACACGGGGGGTGTTTTGCCTATTTTCTTGTTGTTTCGGCTTGTTGCCCTGGCTATTCGCACCCTGCTTTAATTCAGTGTTGATCGATGAGATTTTATCTACCTCCTCTTTCAGCGAAAGAAAGAATTTTCGGGAGGAGGTGGGGTCTTATATTCTCTAATATATACGTTCCACTCTTTTTCCCAGCTTCTCCCTATACGAGATAGTTCACGGAACGACCTATAATCGGAACGACGGATGTCTCTGTGATAATCAGGCCTAAGGCCTCTATGGACCCAGTCAAGTTGGTCGAATATTGGGATTTCGTCTTCGAGCAAATTTATTAGGCTTTGAACATTGGTTAGATAGCCATCAATAGACTCATCTTTACCTTGTGTTCTAGACTGAATTTGCTCTTTGACTCTTCTCTCATAGTCATCGTCGCCGAAGTGAGATCTGAATTCTTTCTTGAATTTACGCCAAATATAGAATTCCTTCTCGTTGTTTCTGAACCATTTTGACGGGATTCCCTCCAATAAAACCAGCATTGCCATCAGTAATTCTTCATCCGATACCCTAGTTAGTCTCCTATGGTCTTCAATTTTTTTTAGAAACCCATCTGCGCTCAGATCGCTTTTACCGTTAAAAGTAAGGTTCCAACCCATGACAATTTTTCCTAAGTCTCTATTTCCTATGCGGTTTCTATTGGCCGATCTATTACTATAAACCGTATCTCTATCCGAAGAGTGGTCATGGGTACGTGTATCTTTGTAACTTATATTGTTTCTTCGCGGCTTATTCTGTGGGCTTAGTCTGGAAAATTTTTCTTTTTCAATGTTTGGGTTGAATTTCGCGAGATCAGGTTGACCTTCAACACGACGAGTTTCGGTAAAGGATGCATGGCTGTATTTATTTAATTTAGTTCTGTTTAGACCAAGACTGTGTTCTTTGTCTACTCTAATCCCGTGATTTTCAATTTCCGATTCTGACGCTGTGGTGTTAGGGCATAGTCTACCTAGGTTGGGCATTTTTGCAGTGTCTTTTCGGATAGCACCAAGCTTCTCATTCTGTGTCGAGCAACGATCCAAAATTTTAGGCTTGTCCGCTGTAGGGTGTGAAGTAACCTGTCTATCTATTTTCCGGTATTCAGGCAACGGTTTCATATTTTGAGCATCGGAGGTATTTTGTAACACACGACGGGGAAGCTGAAGATGATTGGCACCAGGCTCGGTAGTGTCATAAGAGACTACCGGGTCTGGCAAGTTGAAGGGGTTTTGCATACCGAAAATCTGTGCATAATTAAATGACACATTAGTTGGGTTGATTGGAGGAAAAAGCGTTGGTTTTATTCGTGGTGTCGAAACCGTACTCAAAGAACCAGCAGCTGTGATATTTGTGACGTTAGCTACGCTATTGTTTCGCGGAGAAGATATTGTTGTTATGTAACACGCGTTAGTTACTTTTGTTTCTACTGTTAACGTAGCTGCGGTTTGCGGGATAATAACGGGAGGGCCTGCGGCTAAATTATCGAAATCAGACTTAATTTCTGTATCCTCTATTGTGAGAGCTGAAGTCGCGGATGTGTAGTCCGATTCTCTAGATGGCCATCCTTTAAGAAGCTTAATGCCTCTGCGTAGTCGAGCATACTTCGATTTTCGCGTACCGGATTATCCGGATTATCCAATTCCGCGATCAAGCATTTTAATTCTGTATAGGACGTGACATTATCAAGGGAGTTTAGGAACGCCATTTTGTTACAAAAATCCTAAAACTTCCGAATTCCCAACCCGAGATGAAATATCAATTCCTAAAAGGTTTTTTAAATCCTTAAATTTTTCCTGACACGCGTGACTAGGCTGTCGCGAACCTGAAACCTTTCGGGAGCCAGAGAAAAAAACAGCAAATGGTTTACTTAAGTATTGCGAAATGGTTACAAAATAGCGAAATTTGGAAGCTTTTGAAGAGACGGAATTGCTCAGTATACCGTTGAACTTGTATACCAAAATAAAAAAACTGACAATTCAGGTCTCTTTTGCATCTTGACCACTTCCAACTTCAAAAACAGGTTTACATTGCACAAAAAATCAAAACAAGTATACTTAAAAAATTCAGATGTATTATATTAATTTGTATCGGGTGTGGCGCTCACAGCAGCCGATAGTTTGGGGACTTCGTTAAAAAAAATATAAAGATTTCATTACGAAAGACAATATTTAATATTGTCGGTAATCGGCAGGGATTCTGCGAATCCTTATCATTATAGATTTTGGAAAACGATTGTTCGCTCTGGTAAATTTTATTTTATTTCTCTAAGAAAATCTACATGTGGGTTTGATTTGAGGTTAGGAACTGGTTGGGCGCCATTTTGTAATGATATTCCCAGCCCGTTAGGAATAT
>CAKNWT010306833.1:2871-19805 GCA_932066315.1 Andricus coriarius | reverse complement strand
TAACCTCATAAAATCTCATAATTTTTTTAACGTTTGTTTATTTTTTATTTTATGTCAGGACCCTGACGTGCTGAGGCTTCTTTTACTTCAGGTTCGGATTCAGCGACCCCAAAAACATATAATAAACATGGTCTGACTCCGGACTCGAAAAACATGTGTATGAGGTTTTTTGAGATTACGTCAAAACCCTGACGTGCTGGGGGTTTTAGGACCTCGGATTCGGATTCAGTGACCCCAAAACATATAATGAACATGGTCTGACCCACGGACTTGAAAATAAAAAATTGTATGACGTTTTATGAGGTTATGTCAGAACCCTGACGTGCTGGGGTTTGTTTGACATCGGATTCGAATTCAGAGACCCAAAAAACATTTAGTCAACATGGTCTGACCTCCAGACCTTAAAACAGAGTTTTTTTGTGTGGCTGTGTAATTTTTATAAATAAAATTCTATTAACAAGCAGGGAATATTATACACAGATTTCTTATTTTTTAAGGATATATCAGCACTGAAATTACTTACCTTTAACGATAAAGTGATACTTGATCACAAAAATATGTCCCCGGATATTATTTCTTAATTTTAGAAACAAATTATGCAAAAAAATGGTCAGTGTGGACCTTTAAAGTAAAAAAAATGTTATATCCTAATTGTCTCTAAATTATATTGTCAGTAAAGCTTAGCGTTGAAAAAATATTATTCGATATTATTAATTAAATTTACAAAAAAATTATATAAAGAAATGATCATAGTAGGCATTAACAGGCATAAACTCATGTCACTGCAAACATTGGCTAAAAATTACTTACACAATTTTTTAATAAATTAACAAATGATACTAATTGACAAACTTTCCCTGACCAATTCTTATAAATCTCACTGGTAACATAAATTAAGGACAATTAAGGGATAAATTTATTTTTTGTTGACTTCAAACGTTCGTAATGAAAATTTGTTTACACAATTTGTTTCTGAAACTAACAAAGAATATTGGAATAAATATTTTTGTGATCAGGTATCACTTTTGCGATAAGAGAAAATAATATTAATGCTGAAATATCCTTTATGAATGAGCAATCTATAATATTCAGTGTTTCTTGATAGATCTTCTTTATGACAATTATCATTATAAGTCAACAATTTTTTATCATTTCACGTACCACTCCGTACCAAACCCAAGCCATGCTGTGCATGAAAAAAAATTTCCAAGAAGATAAAACAAAATTTGCAGCTTTTATCATTTGTGATTGGCCGCACTGGCAGCACAGCACAGCGCGGCGAATGGTCTCACTAAAATGATGCTATCTTTGGAATCAGAAGTCTCTATCAATTCTTTTTAAATGAAAAGTGATCTCATAAGGAATCTTTATATCTTAATTTAACAAAAATTAAAAGGGACGAATTGCACGAAAAATTGAATCAAAAATTTGTTTGGACTTTTCTTTAGGCAAAATTTTGCAATTGTTTATTTATAATTTTATAGGTGAAAAATGTTTAATTTCATCTCTAATGCCTCAAAATTTCAAAAAAGTTCAATCATCGGATTCGGAAGTGTCGATAATTTGTAGAAATCCAACGCGAAAATTTAATATTCCGTACCTCCCAAGATTTTAAAACTTAAAAAAAAAGCTTTAGACCTAGCATGTCTCTTTATTTAGCAGTATGATTTTATTAAATTGCATTAAACTCGAACGAACACATGCAGCTTCTAAGATTCCTGATATAACGTATACTGGCTAGTTACACTAGCCCCCCCTCCTAATTTACGTGTTTTCTATATCAAAATGGGAGGGGGGTGGGGGGCTAGCGCGAGTTTTCTAAAGTAATAACATTTTTTTCAAATTTAGCATAGCTATACGTCGTAACTTCAAATGCGCTCAAATGGGCCAGCACTAAAAAATATTGCGCTAGCTAATAATAATAATGAAATCTTCGACAGTGATATGAAATTGAAAATTACAGATATGGAGTCATTCGTACTCAAATGCGCTCATATGCGCCACCAAGATTCTTTGCAAAAATTCAAAAACGTTCGAGATATGAAGGTTTTAACACATTACAAAGTGATGACCAAAAAAATAAAAGGTTTTTAATCCGCAGTGGTGAAGGGTGTGTCGAGTGTACTTTCAAATGAGGTGTGTTCCGGTAGCACCTCCACAATGGAATTTGAAGTTTTTCTTCATGACATAATTTTGAGCTTTTCTGGGCTTTTTGGGCACCGATCCCAATCTTTGGGCTCTTGTAGTTTTCTCAAAAAACCGTCTTTTGGGTGGAGCTGCTGGCCGACGGCACATCCACTACAGAAAATTTTAAAAATTACAAAAATCAACAGCGCCAGAATTTTAGTTTTTTTTAGGCTCTCCAAAACTGAAAAAATTAATTATTAGAAAACTACCCCTGTCTCCGAAAAACTAACCTTAAAATAACTTACGCACCCAGCCTAAATATATCAGTAATATACCACATCCCCTTTCAACTACTCGTATCACATTTAACGAACCAACTCTCAGCTGCCTACAACTAAAACCCCTAAAAAAATTTCAAATTTTAAGGAATCATCCTAGAAAACTTCCCATTACTCTAGTTACAATACCCCTCTCCTTAGTAATATTACACAACCCCTAGGAACCACCCCTATCCCATTTAACATACTAAGTCTCAGCTGCCTTTATATAAAACCGCCAAAAAAAATTCATATAAAAAATAATCACCACAGGCAACTTTTCAAGACACCTGTTGATATAGCTATCATCACAGTAATATTCAACGACCCCTCAGATGGCTTTATTAACTAAAGTCTTGGAAAGTTGCGTCAGGTAATTATTTTATATTTGAATTTTTTAAAGGGATTTTCTTTGAAGGCAGCTGAGATTTGGTTCATTATATCTGATAGTGATAATTACTGACGGTTGTGTCTTATTTCTGCGGAGGCAAATATATCAACTGGTGTCTCAGAAAGTCGTCTGTGATGAACATTTTTGATTTGACATATTTTTGGCATCTTTAGTTAAAAGCAGCTGAGGCTTCGTTCGTTAAATGTGATATGGTTAGCACCTAGGGGTCGTGGAATGTTACTGTGGAGATAGATATATTAAGCAGAATTCAGGAAAATTTTTGCGGCTGATTATTTTAAATTTTAAATTTTTTGGCCGCTTTAGATGAAAGCAGATGAGACTTGGTTCGTTCAATGTGACAGGGGTAGTTTTAAGTAAATGTCTAATATTACTGAGGCGATAGGTATATTAACTAGAGTGTTGAGAAGTTCTCTGAGGTAATTATTTTGTATTTAACATTTTTTGGAGGTTTTAGTTGGAGGCAGCTAAGACTTTGTTCCTTAAATGTGATAGGGGTAGTTGCTAGGATTTATGGAATATTACTGTCAGGGCAGATATATCAACTAGTGTCTTGGAAATTTGTGTGTTGTGATTATTTTTAATTACATTTTTTTGCGATTTTAGTTGAAGGCAGCTTTTGTTTAATATTCATATTGTAATTACAGCAGGCGTTGGTGTTACGGGTTGTTTTCGTACATTCTCATTTGTTATTTTTAGTGACCTCAAAATTAGCTCAGGCCTACGGTATATGTTTTTTCGTACTTATTCCATATAGTTTCCTTTGAAGTTCTTTTTAATGGTCAGGGTTGTTTTATTATAATACTTTTTTAGTATTTTGGGGAGCCTAAAAGAAACATAAAATTCTGCCAAAAGTCCAGTTTTTTTAGAAAAATAACAGCTCTCGAAAATCGGGATTGGTGTCCAACACGACGCCAAGAAAAGCCCAATATCCTGATACGCTTACATTTAGTTTGAGTGCATATTTTATTTTGAGGGTAGTTTTTAAGACATAGGGAATGCTTGTTGAAAATTAATTTTTGCATTTTCGGAGATCCCAAGAAAAGACAAAATTCAGAAAATTTGTATGACGCTTATGAACGCATTTGAAACCTCATACGAATGTTCCTTTGTCACTGCGAATTAAAAACTGTTGATTTTGTTGGTCATCGCTTTAAAAAATGTTATGACCTCCATATCTTGGGCAATTTTCAAGAAATCCAGAAAAATTGTTAGGCGCATATGAGCGAATTTGAAACCCCATATGGAAGTCCCTTTATTGCTGCTGATTAAAAGTTTTCATTTTGTTGGTCATCACTTTGACAAATTTCAAGACCTCCATATCTTAAGCAATTTTCAAGAAACCCGGAAAATTTGTATAGCGCATATTAGTGCATTTGATACCCTATACGTAAGTCCCTATATCGCAGCAGATTAAAAACTGTTTATTTTGTTGGACATCATTTTGAAAAGTGTTATGACCTCCATGTCTTGGGTAATTTTCAAGATATACAGAACATTTTTATGGCGCATATGAGAGCATTTGAAACCCCATACGAAAGTCCTTTCATCACTGCAGATTACAAGCCTTTTATTTTGTTGGTCATATCTTGGTCATCACTTTGAAAAGTGTTAAAACCTCCGTATCGTGAACAGTTTTCAAAGTTTGCCAAAAAATGTTGTGGTATATATGAACGCATTTGAAGACGAATGACTCCATATCCGTGATTTTAAATTTCATATAACTGTCAAAGATTTAACACCTGGGACAGCTGGAGTGACCCCTCCCCCGTAACACCTGATATACCACCTAGAGTTTTGTGGCGGAAAATTTTGATTGATGGCGCACATGAGCGCATTTGCGGAGAAATTTATTGGGCTATAGATAACACGAAAATTTATATTTTCGAATTTAAAACAATGGTTCGGTCCCATAGATTGAAAATATTTTAAATGGGACTTGTCCGAAGCAGGAATTATTAAAAATCATTACTGTTTCTTTGGTAATAATTCCAGTTAAATATATATTTCACGATCACACATTTTTCAAGAATGATGGTTGAATAGTTAAAAAACATATATTTCTAAAGCTCAAGATGAAAGTAGTTAAACCTGACATCAAGTGCGTTCTTAAAACAAAGTGTGCCTCCTCTTAACTAACTTTGAGTTCAATAAACCAAGATCGCAGTTCGCTGTTAGTGCCGACAATTTTTATTTTCCTGTACCTTAAATGATATACATTATCATTTGATTAGTTTATTTGTTATAATTTTAAATATATTAGAGCAAGCTCTTTTATGGCTTTATAATTGTCTTCTGCTGTGACAGTTCTCTCCTTTCTTTGCAATAGAAACTTAGCGTAGTGTGTCACAATTTGTGTTTCTTTTTATGTGTATCATGTGAAAATATTACTACAGTTTAATAACGCTTAAACAAATTAACAAACACTTTTTGGCACACATATATTTTTTAGAGGTATGCAATATTATTGTTCATTAAATGTTATCGGGAAGAAGCACATAACACAAAAACAGCAATTTTAAATATTATTGAACTCAGGAAATTCATGGCAGAGATTGGGAATTTTTTTAAAACAAGTTCGTAAGTTTTTACCAATTTTGCAACCTTGCATATCGCTGTGTTATGGTGCGCTTATTGAGAATATTTCCATAAAAATATCCCTGGATGAATTTTTTGTTTTAAACTACGTTTTTAATTTTGAACCTTAAATGCGAAATTTGCGAATATTTTCTTGGACATATTCTAAGAATAGTTAAGCGGGAGTGTGTGCAAAGATTTCGTTTTTAATTTGTATACACAATATCAGTTTATTAGAAATACTACATTTGAAGAATCATTCAACAGAGAAATAATTATTTCCAGAGGAAATTTACCATACGGAACACTTCTTAGCTGGATTCATTTTGGAACCAAGTGGACAATTAAAGACTTTTGCAAATCCTGGCCTGTTAGAAAATGTACCTATGATTCTGAAGCCTGATGGACTATGAACGTTTGTCTGAATGAACGTTTTAAGATATTCTGGTGTGTATCTGGCACATTGCTGGATAGCTGTATGGATCCAAAAAAGCTGTGCTTGTGAATATTGTGTTAATCCAGGCAATTTGATTTCGGGTCCGCTTCTTTTCGCCCACTCTTGATAGGCTAGGTATGCAACTTTTACACCTGCGTTGTCATTAATGTCTTCTGTTCGTGTTAAGCCACCATTCACCTGGAAATTGTCAAACATATTTATTTTAATTCAACTATTCGTATAGTGTAGCTTGTTTGCTATTTATGTCATGATTCACTACTGCACTTTAAACCAAAAATGGTGATAAACTTGCTCTAACAAAATTTAGCCCCAATAGGTTCATTCCAAAATAATGTTGTGAGAAAAAAGCTGCAAAAATGAGACCCTAGTTTTTATCTGTGTACGTATACATACTTTAAGGTTGACTCCTTCAGCAGTATAACTTCCGTACTGCTTAGTAATACAATCAGCATTCGCAAGATATGTTTTTTTCGTTTCTGGTGTCAGCCAAGCGTCAAGATTATCAAAAAGATGAGTCATTTCGTGTCCTATATTAAACGATCCGATTCCAGCATAGTTCATGTATTTAGGCGCATCCTTACTGAAGAAAACACCCTGTAGGATTCCAGCAGGGATTTCTAAAAATTGTAATTCATATTATATGTATCAACAAACGAAAGTTATAAATTGCCTACTTGCTAATAATAACAACAAATAATTTATCTACAATAAAGATTTAAAAATCAGTTTTGTAAATCTTGGATCCTTACAAGGGGAACCTACAACATTCGGAATTTTGTTTCGATTCATATTTCTTCCAGTAATTAGTAATTACCAAACTTCTATATGCTGAAGTAATAAGATATGCTTTTCGACAATTCTCGGGAAAAATGGCTTTAAACAAATCGATTCCGGACTTATTAGTTGCAAGTTCGGTATGGTGAGCTTCAACCATCTTTAAGCTAAAAATTGTAAAAATTAATTTTTTTTACAGAAAGCATTTTCCCTATGGTTAATGAGTACTTGAAAGGCAAATTTAAAATACTGGAGAGATTTAAGTAGAGACTAATTACAAATAAATGCTGTCAATTTTTTAGTTTTTGTTAGCTTAAATTAGTTTTTTAGTAATAAGCTCGACAGAAGTCTAGTGAAAGAACGCTTTAATAACATTAATGACAAAAAAGCGTTCTCTGCTACATAAAAACTTTCATAAAACGCAGTTATCAATTCATACAATTTTTTTGTAATAACTTTTTACTTAGTTCTTGATTTAAAAATTTCCTTAGTAGAAAATACTTTTATATCAAAGAAAAAAGTTGTATCTAAGAAAGATTTAGTGCAAAAACTTTCAATTTGAAAATAATTGAGACTCACGTGTAGATCTAGCCAGTAGTTAAAACACTCCCATTGCGGTCCATGTAACGTACTTGGAATCATTAAAGCCAATTTGCTTTAGAATTTCTCAGAAGCACATCTTATTACTTTAGGATTTTACAAGTTAGGTTCAATATCTATTAATGAGCGCATTTCGAATCCAAACGAAATTCCGAGAGTTTTTGCTTGCCCTTGATGACCCAAGTCCCGTCTACAGTCTCATAAGAATCTTTCAATAAAATAGACTTGCCAGGGCCGTTTCCCTCCATGGAAAGAAAAGGGCCTATAATATAACTTTCGCCGTGAATGGTCCAGTCTGATGTGTTTACAGGCTGCCTTAATTGATTAAAATAATAGCCATACAAGAAAACCGCCATGCTTGATGATGCTTGAAAGAAATCATTCGGGGTTATTTCCGGGGTTACCTTCTTGAAGAAATCATTAAGAGTCTTGTCATCGAAATATTCATTGGGACAACCAATGAAAAATTTCATAGGTGCAAGTCTGTTTAGAGCATTTAACCTTGTTTTTGCGTCCATCCATGTTGCCTGAATTAGAAGTAAGAGGAACCATGAGACATGAAGAGGAGGATTAAAAATTGCGAAAATAACCTACATGCCTAATCATTGATCTGTTATTGAGATTTGCAATAATTTTAAAGTCAGAGTAAAAATTATTATTTTCGGCTTTAAGTGGAGGAAGATACTAGGCACTAGGGCCTATGCTGAATGTCTAGAAAGCAACCGGAAATGGGTATATTTCATGTTCGAAGAAAAAGTAGTACACGTGCGCTTATGGCACGCCCCTAATTGATATGAGTTTTTCTTGAAAAGAAGTTTTTCGAAGTTCCAAATTTGAAAAAACCCCTGCGACTGGTTTTTCAACCTAGCATGTTGGCTTGGGCTTGAAATGCCGGAAATTTTTCCGGCTATTCGACACTATGCATAACTGTGTACAGGCCGTAAGGTCTCTTTTCACATGGACGTCCACACAGTAATACAAATTTTTACTCATTAGTACATATTATTGATTATTATCAAAATATCAATTTATTACAAAGATATTGGAAACAAACATTAAATTTCGCTGATTTTGAAATATTGGTATAACTCTAGAAATAATTAGCATTTTTGAAGTTCCTTGGCTGATTTCCAAATGTGTCGTCATAGTATTTTGATAAATTGCTGCGACATTTTTACAATTTTTTTCCTATATTCTACCCTAGGATCGATCTTCGCAAAAGAGGCCAATAACTTTCAAATAATAATTGTACTCACCAAATAATAAAACAGTCAAATTTTTTTAGATATTACTACCCTTTTTTTGAATATAATAAATAATGATTTTAAAAAAAGGTTTGCGAGTATTCACACATTCTTGAAATTTCGCGACTTTTTTGCACCAAGATTATCTCTAAATCGAAGCAAGGGAAAAAATTCTAAGAATATCTTACTAATTGATAAAAATACCTTGCACACTTACTTTTGAAATTAGCCTGAGAACTTTAAGGACTGATAATTATTTCTGAAGAAATTCCAAATCCCGATGGGTGTTTCCAAACTTATTTCTACCTTTCCATCTATTACGTTTGGGATGACTATATGCGAATTTTTTTCAGTTAGGTCTAATTGTCCACTTAAGTATTTGAAAAAAGTTCAAAAATAGTTTTTCAGCTACTCTAATCTTTTTAGGAGATGTCGCCTCAAATTTAAGAACCTTTATTTTCATTCGAACCAACTAAGTAGATAATGACTACTTAAAAAAACTAATGTCATTCCTATTTTTTATTTTATTCTATCAATGTATTGGTCCACTTTTCCATTGTAATATTTCTTAATATAATAATATTTTCAAAAACGTTATTATTTTGAACTAAATTTATAATTTGTTATTCTACTCGCTCCTTAAGGGGACATTCCAATGTGAACACATAAAAACAGAGCATATTTTCAATCATTTTTTTCTCGGGAACTACTGTATATAATTGTACGAATGTTTTTTTCTCTTAAAGGTATGATCAAGGGGGGTGCAAACAAATTTTGTTTCATGGTAAAAATATTCATTCATTCATTTATAAAATAAAATTCATGTGGGAAACAAAAAAAAAGTTTTCTACTGGCGCAGGTGATTTGGCTCTCCTGGTGATCTGAAACAGAAGATCGAAAAAGTTTATTTATCTATATCACCGCCGCTATGTTCTCAACATGCACTTTTTTATTTCATTAAAAATTAACAAAATGGCGGCGTTTCTTGTGGAAAAAATCCTTTTTCTGAAAGAAAGATTTTTTACAAAAAACGCCGACATTTTTTTAATTTTTGATGAAATAAAAAAGTGAATGTCCGGACCATAGGGGCGATGACATAGAATAATACTCTTTTTCGATTTTCTGTTTCCGATCAGCAGGAGAGCCAGAATCACCTGCGCAGCAAAACAATTTTTATTTTTTGCACACATACATTTTATTTTATAAATAAATTAGTAAATATTTCTTACCATAAAACAAAATGCTTTTGCACTCTCCGTGATCAAACCTTTAAGAGAAAAAAACATTTGTTCAATTATATACGTTTGCAATAGTTCATGAGAAAATCTCACCTCTTGTATCATTTTCTTGTACTGTTTTTCAATATCGAATGCTAATTCTTCTGCACTTTTCTTGGATGCTGGACTGAAGTGCTTTCTGACATATAGAGCACCAACACTCAATTTTTGGAGAGTAGCAAGTGTCTGTTCGAGGCATATCTGCCGCCTATCTTTTATTTGAGTTGGACCGCTCATTGTATTTGTGAACTCCAATTGGCGTTGCTGAATTGCTGCGGTTAAATATACTAAGTTAGCCTGAACTGCTCTCCATAATTGGTAATTAGCCAGCACCCTTTTTTGTGTATTCTTTATCAGATTTTCGAAATCTCGAAAAAAATTAGGCTCGCCCACTATTATTAATTCATTGTCGCCAATTACGATGCTGGATTTCATAGCTGAGTAAATTGAGTTGAAGTACACCTTCCAGGGAATAATTGCATATTTTTTGGATAACACTGTCACTGGAATTCGATTATTGAGAGAAGCTTCATTGCTTCTATCTTGACCACTTTTGCAGATCTACGTTTTTAAATGTATTTTAATAAGCGTATATATATATTTAGGTATCTAAGTTGTCTTTGAAAAATTTGATCTTTCATCAGTTAATTATAAAATTATTGAATTGAAAAAATAAAACTAATCATAGTTTCTCGGTAAAGATAACGTGTGATAAACAAAACTATTTTATTTCAAAATTATGTTCGCAGTTTGACAAGAGATTTCTGCCCCTGCATTTGTCTGTTCTATGTCATAGTATACATATATGTCATTGAATGAGTTGTCTCTTATCAAAAAGTATATCAATATATGCTTAGAACAAAGAGTCCAGAAAAACAGTATTTAATTGATTCAACGTTATCTTTGCCGCGACTTCCCTTACAAAAATGTTAGTAGCAGCAATGGTATAAGAATATTATACTTTGCACTTACATTGGCTAAATTAATTTCGAATTGGAGAGAATCCTTCAGTTCATTTTCAGCTTTAGTTCTGTTTGCACCAAAAAGGACAGCTATGTCAACCATATAATTGTAGTAGGCAGTGACCGTCGGGTCTTTAAGACCTTTTACTAAAGATTCGCGACCAATAGATAAGGGTGGTTGGTCGATCTAAAAAAAGAATTTCTTTACTAAAAATATATTAAATTTGTATCTTTATTTATAATTTTTCACTTAAGGCTTAAATACGTACATTAAGAACACGTCTTAGCTTGTTTGAATAGTCTTTCATAACTTGCAAAGTGAAGAAGTAATTCGCTCCATATCCCAATCTCATCAGAGTATAAGTGGAATTTTTCCAGTCATATCTTGTCTCATTCCACGAGTTTTCCAGGACAGGCCAACCACCTAATTCTTTTAAATCACCTAATGGTCCACGTAGACCATTTTTGTCAATCGCAGCTGTCGAAAGATAAGCAAAATTAGTTCATCTTAGAAATTCTTTTTTTATGATAAAGTTTAGAGTTTATTATATCCTCACCTGTGTTCGTGCAAGATTTGTAAAAGTTTTTTGCGAGTGTGGTCCATCTTGGTTCATTGGGTTGAGTTTTCTCTTCAATGTTAACTTTTAGTTGGTCCAGAATTTGGTAATTAATCATATCATATCTGTCCACCCGAGGCTTGCCTTTTGGAGTAGTTGCGTTGATTATAAAAGTTCCACAGACAAATTTGTTAAAGTCATCGCAAGGCGCTCCATTAGGGTCCATAGACGCCAAGATTGTGGTAGCTGCAAAATAAAATCTTAATTGTAAGCCCTGATTCTAGGAGATGATCATTTTCATCTCAATTTATGAGTCGTTGCGATAAGATTCAGAATAATACACTCCGTCGATTAATGAAATTTATTGTCTGCGTTTTACAATTAGTTTGTTCCTGTGAGGCTCGGTAAGACAAGGATTTATCGACTCTTGAATTTTAATCTTTGTTATTGAAAACATGTTGTGTACGAAATCATTGTATATTTGCTTGTTTATTACCGAGCCTCCTTGTCTACAAATGTCATGCGTGCGTTTGATAGAATGTATGCTCAAATGATATAAGAAAGATTGCGCGAGTCATTGCTCGATAAGTAAGAAAATTATTTTTTATATAAAAAATTTGAAATAGTTGAATAACAAATACAATTATAATTTAAGTAGCACTGAAAAGAAAGGCGGACGAATTAAAAAGCTGAACGAGCATTTTACGATACAATTAGACAGCAATACGTCAGGATTATGGGATATATTTAAATTTCCGTTGGGATATTTGCAAGAAATATAGGGGTTTTAAAAAAAATATTTTTGTAGTTTTTCAGTTGAGCTATATTCAAGACAAATTTTGGAAAATGCTGGTTGAATGGCCTGTAGGAAAATGATTTTCTTTTAGGTTCTTCGACGATGATTTTAAAATTTTGAGTACCTGAGGAACAAACATTTAAAAGAAATCCGCAGGATATCATTCTGGGAGACTTTCCTTGCATTCTCATATAAAAGATCGCCTTGATCAGAAACAAAATGATAATAAAATTCAATGTAAATTAGTCTGATCTATCAAAATAAATTAATTTACTACGAATTGCACATGCATGGATCGTTGGCGTAGCTTACGCATTGCTTGTGGCCACGACCCATGCTAAACTTTTAATGATTATTCTAACAACAAATTCGACGCTTTCCATAATTAATCATGCATAAAAACAACAATAGGGAGTTCCGCTGTGACAAAAACATTATCAATTCTCTCTGTTAATAATTTCCCAAAAATGAACCTAGTTTTAAGCGCTTTTTCGAACCTAAACTCGTCCATGGATCCGAACATCAAAATTGTACGCATCACTTTAAAGGTTAGTTTCAGAAATGCATTCAAATTGATTTAAATCAATATTTCATGGTTAAATGATAATATTTTGCAGTCTTAGTTCGATAACTAGATAATAGACATTATTTCGACTTCAGCCAGGAATTTTCTAATTCTAAAAAATAAATGGGAGACAGAGTTTTGACGTGTGAAAAATTTTGTAAATCCCTTGAACCTGAGACCGGCCCCAAAAATCGAACCACGAGGCCGACCTTACCCAATATCACCTTACACAATCTTAATAACACTATCCTGCAAAACTTACTTTTCGGCTTGTCACCTACATTATTTAGGTCGTTTCTTATCAATTCTCAGATGCAGATTACAAATTGTCAGCTAAAAATTTCTTATCGAAATGTCAATAAAAAACTACCACAATCATTCTTTCGCTAGAATCACTCTTACACATTCTTATTAGAGACAAAAGTTTTATTAACTTTGGCCTAATAAACACTCTTCTGCGAAAAACCAACATTGTGAAGAAAAGGAAATGGTTATAGTTAGTTTTGGAAAATGTAACGTCGTATTTCTGAGGGAGTTTGCACACCATTGAATACTTTTTACCCTTTCAAATTGTAAGCATTGCAACTTTGTCTGTGACTTTCAAATTTGAGGTTATAGATTACAATTTTAGAGGAAATTTATACACAGATTTACCCCGCTGGTGCAATTCTAATGAAAAAAGTGGGACAAACATTGATCAAAATTGCGAAGCTTTTTATCTAGCTTCGGTAACGCTAATTGAAATCAATCAATGAGAAGGGACATTCAAATTGCAAACCTTTATCCATCTTCAACCTCGCTGCTGCCATTCTAAGCAGAAGAATGGAACAAGCCTGGATCAAAATTGCAAAGCTTTTTCTAGCTTCCATAACACTAAATCAGGACAATTATTTAGAAATGAAACAGCTTGACTTGAAATTGAAAACCTATATTTATATTTACCTTGCTGGTGCCATTTTAAGGAGAAAAGTGGGACAGGCCTGGATCAAAACTGCAAAGGTTTTTCTGTTTTCGGCAAAGCTGAATCATACCAAGTATTAAGAAAGAAAACAGCTGGACTTGAAATGGGAAACCTACACTCATATTCACCCTGCTGGTGTCATTATTATATAGGTTTTCAATTTACACTTTAGCTTTTCTACTTCTAATTATTTGACACGGATCAACGTTGCTGAAACTAGAAAAAGCTTTGCAATTTTGACCCAGGCTTGTCCCATTCTTAGAATGGCAGCAGCGAGTTCAAAGATGGATAAAAGTTTGCAATTTGAATTACAACTTTTCCCCTTCTCACTGCTTGATTTCAATTAGCGTTACCAAAGCTAGATAAAAAGTTATGCTGTTTTGATCAATGCTTGTCCCACTCTTTTCCCTAGAATTGCATCAGCGGGGTAAAGCTATATATAAATTTTCTCTACAATTGTAATCTATAACCTCAACTTTGAAGGCCACAGACGAAGTTGCTACGCTTACAAGTTGAAAGAGTAAAAAGTATTATATGGAGTGGAAACTCCCGCAGAAATACGACGTTACATTTTCCAACACTAACTATAACCATTTCCTTTCCTTCCTAATGTTGGTTCTTCGCAGAAGAGTGTTTATTAGGCCAAAGTATTTATTGACATTTGGATAAGAAATTTTTCGCTGACAATTTGTTATCTGCATATAAAAACTGATAAGAAGCGACCTGAATAATGTAGGTGACAAGCCAAAAGTAATTTTTGCAGAATAGTGTTATTAAGATTGTGTAAATTGATATTGGGTGAGATCGGCCTCGCGGTTCGGTTTTTGGGACTGGTCTCAGGCTCACGGGATTTACAAAATTTTGCGCATGTCAAAATTCCGTCTCCCATTTGTTTTTTAGAATTAGAAAATTTCTGGCTGAAACCGGCGAAATTTGTATTATCTAGCAATCGAACTTTAGGCTGCAAAATATTATTATTATTTAACTATGAAATATTGATTTAAACCAATTTTAATGAGTTTTTGAAACTTATGAGAAACCTATGAGTTTTGGTTCGAAAAAGCGCTTGAAACTAGGTTCATTTTTGGGAAATTATTAAAAGAGAGAATTAATAATGTTTTTGTCATAGCGGAACACCCTTTTGTTGTTTTTATACACGATTAACTATGGAAAGCGTCGAATTTGCTGTTAGAATAATCATTAAAAGTTTAGTATGGGTCGCGGACACGAGCAATGCATGTCCCATCCTTGACTAATCTTGAACCATTTTTGACCTATTGTTGACCCATGCTTGAGCAATGCAACTTTTTTTCACGCGGTCTTTTACGTAGAATATTATATTCAGATTTAGTTAGATATCTCTAAGGGAGTGTTGAGTCACTATTACGCGCTTTTTAGGCCTTCGTGTTCCGGTTTACTTTGGCCAATCGAAAATCTCTACGGACTTGACAAGCGGATATAGTGATATATGTATACTTATATATTTTTAAAGTTCAGAAGTTTAGCAGCATCAAAAGAGAAGTTTATGGTTGAAATTTTTTTTCAAAACTTTTAGAATTCAGGGAGTACAGGATTTTGAATTTAAGACTCGACTTCTACGAAAACACCATATCTCTTCTGGAGAAGCGTATAGTATATACAAATTTCATGTGGAATTCAAAAACAAAGACAATTTTAAAAAGAATTTTAAAAGACCTGAACAAATTTTTGATTCAATTTTTAATCATAAAAAAATGCTGGCTACTCTTTAACATTCAGAGATATTAATTATTATTTTAGTGCAAAGACAAGCAAACTAGGACGAAATTAAATAAAAAAGCTTAAAATATCTTTTAAAAGGCGATTCTTAAATTTTTATTGTTTAAAATGTTATCTCATTGCAAATAGCCAACAAATGTTGATTATCTCATTTTTCTTCTATTTTCTGGTAACCAAAATTCTTACTCTGAGTATCTCTTGAATTCAATGCACAGGAGTGTGCAAACGAAAAAGGATTGGTAAGTAATATTATGAAAATTCGAAGTTTTTTTATCCTAGCATTTAAATATTATATGTATACATCAGGGTCGTCCAAAAATGCAATAAAAATTCTTTTTTTTTCTCTTCTTCATGCATATAGCCCGGAAGTTTGTTTCTATCCATGAAAGAAAGAAAGACGTTTTTGTAAATTTTATTCAGAGCAGCTGAATATAAATATATTTTTTTCACGATTAGACACAGAATATGAATCAAACATTATTTTTCAATTATTACCCTCATAAGTCTGTTTTTTAGAGCCAAAAAAAAGCCCTAAAGGTCAAAAACTGATCACATACTTCACTATTAGTCCCCTCTCCCAAATGGTTTAAATAAAATAATTAATTAGTAACAAAATTTCACCAAACAAGGTAGACTTACTGCAATCAGGAAATTTCTTCCGGTACTCTGTAACCACTTGTAGTAAATATTGTTTCTGACTTTCGTCTCCAGTAAGACGGGAATTAAAGTCAGATATCAATTTCACAAACATATTTTTTATTTCAGAATAATATATTCGCAAATAATTGATTGAAAAAAATTATTCCCCATAATGGTTATTTATTATTTGTTCATAACTAAGAAGCCAAAGCAAAGTTAAAAGTAAAATTGTATTAATTATTTCAACCTGGCTTTAAGTGAAAAGTGGATAAAAATCTCGAACATGTTAGAAAAAAAATGCAATTTTCTAGCGTTATTTAAAGACAATATCGTAAAAAATTGAACTAAACTGTTTAAACAATTTTTTTTTTAACTTATATTAAATATAACCACACTCTTATTGAAAAGTTAAAAATGAGTTGGAAAATTTGTAAAAAATCCTGACTTTTTCATTCTATTCAAAGGCGAATGTGCTAAAGACAATAACAAATTGTTTAAACAATTGATATAAAAATCTCATTATTAGTAGAAAGTAGTACTCCATGTGTTATCAAGAGTTTTCGTTATAGGAAACCTCAAAAAAAAAACAACATAATTTACTTGGAGTGTTTTTTGGGACCCTATAAAAGAGACTGGTGGGGATGATATTTAAGAAATAATTATTCATTTTCAAGTGATATTCATTAAAATTGAAAAAAAATACGATGCATTTTTGGACCATTCTAATATACACGTATCATAATATTTAAATGTTTCAATAAAAAATCTTCGAATTTTTGGCAACGATCTGAAGTTTTAATTATTGTTGGACAAAAGAATTACATGATAAAAGAAGATTAGGAAATAATTATACATACCAGCAAATTTGCATTCAGGAGTTAAGCACACGTTGTCAATCTTTGCTTTGTATTTAC
>CAKNWT010306830.1:0-11767 GCA_932066315.1 Andricus coriarius | reverse complement strand
AATAATGAAATTCTCGAATTTGAAAATTGCCGAATAATAAAATCCCAGAATTGGAAAATTCCTAAATAAGAAAATTCCCGAATTATAAAATTCCCGAATAATAAAATTCTCGAAATGGAAAATTCCCAAATAATAAAATTCCCGAATTGGACAATTCCCAAACAGTTTATAATATTACCGAATTTGAAAATTTCCGATCAATAAAATTCCCGAATGGGACAACTCCCAAACAGTTTATAATGTTACCGAATTTGAAAATTTCCGATTTAGAAAATTTTTGACCAATAAAATTCCAAAATAATAAAGTTCCCTTATTGGAAGATTCCCGAATAACGAAATTCCCAAATAATAATATTCCCGAACATTTTATAATATTACCGAATTTGAAAATTCCCGAATAATAAAATTCCCAAATAAAAAATTCCCGAATGTTAAATTTTCCGAATAAAATTCCCTAATTTTAAATTTTCCTAATAATAAAATTCCCAAATATGTAATAAAATTCCCGAAGTATAAAATTCCCGAATAATAAAATTCTCGAATTGGAAAACTCCCAAATAATAAAATTACCGAATAATATAATTCCCTTATTGGAAAATTCCCGAATTAGAAAATTCCTGAATTGGAAAATTCCCGAATTAGAAAATTCCCGAATTGGAGAATTCCCGAATTATAAGATTCCCGAATAACAAAATTCCCGAATTGGAAAATTCACAAATAATAATATTCCCGAACAGTTTATAACCTTACCGAATTTTTAAATTCCCGATTAATACAATTCACATATAATAAAATTCCCGAATTATAAAATTCCCGAATAATAAAATTGGAAAATTCCCAAATAATAAAATACCCGAATTGGAAAATTCCCAAACAGTTTATAATAATACCGAATTTGAACATTTCCGATGTAGAAAATTCCCGATCAATAAAATTCCCATATAATAAAATTCCCTTATTGGAAAATTCCCGAATAACAAAATTCCGAAATAATAAAATTCCCGAACGGTTTATAATATTACCGAATTTGAAAATTCCTGAATAATCAAATTCCCAAATAATAAAATTCCCGAATAATCAAATTTGAAAATTCCCAAATAATAAAATTCCGAAATTGAAAAAATCCGAAACAGTTTATGATATTACCGAATTTGAAAATGTCCAATTTGGAAAATTCCCGATCAATAAAAATCCCAAATAATACAATTCCTTTATTGGAAAATTCCCGAATAACAAAATTCCCGAATTTGAAAATTCGCAAATAATAAAATTCCCGAACAGTTTGTAATATTACCTTATTTGACACTTCCCTATTAATACAATTCCTAAATAATAAAATTCCTAAGCATTTTCTAATCTTACCGAATTTGAAAATTCCCGAATAATAAAATTTCCGAACAGTTTATAATATTACCAAATTTAAAAATCCCCGAATAATAAAATTCTCGACAGGAAATTGCGGAATTATAAAAAATACGAACTACGAAATTCCCGAATTATAAAATTCCCAAATTTAAACAATTGAAAATTATGTTTGTAAATATAATTTATTTATTAAATGTACAATAATGAAATTCTTGACGAATTATAAAATATGCTAATTAGGAAATTCCCGAAATATAAAATTCCCTAATTTAAATAACTAAATTTTTTTATTAATAAAAAAAATTAATTGTTTGTATTTGGGAATTTTACCGTTCGGAAATTTTCTAGTTAGGGTATTTTATCATTCGGCAAATTATGGTCAGGAATTTTATTATTCTGGAATTTTTAAATTCGGCAATATTATAAACTGTCGGGTTGAGATTTTCTTATAACTATATTTGGTTATTGTATTTTTAATGAATTAATAATATTTATTAAAAATTTCATTGTTTAAATTAGGACAATTTTTAGTTTGGATATTTTATCATTTGGCAATTTTCGGTTGGGAATTTTATTATTCGGGAATTGTATTATTGGGGAATTTTATAGTGACGGGAATTTTATTTTTCGGAATTTTTCAATCGTCAACATTTTGCTACCGCACAACGTTAGAATAATAAAATGTTATGTTATCCCTTTTCACCATAAATCGTTTTTTTTTTACAAAAATGATTATAATTATTCAAAAATAAAATTTGCAATTTGGAAAAATTGTCCTTGCTTTTCTTTTTTATTATTTTAGATAATAGATATTATAAAATACAAATTTTTGCATTACGATCAATTTTATATTTTAATTTAAAAATTGCGTGAGACTAAAAAATAATAATCGCTCGCGTATTTAATAATTAATAAATAAAATAACGAATACTAAATTAATTAATTAATTTGATTATTTGCAAAAAACAAATTTAGAAAAAAAATTAATAACTGGTATTAAAAAGTTATAATTTATTATTTAACCAATTTTAATTTATATAGTAAATTTTGTAATTTAAATAAACTTTAGTCTACGCCACTGTATCCGCGATCGATAAATATAGTGTTGAATCTAGACTTGTTGCAAAAACATAGAAGATCGAGAACCAATCGCGAAGATCGAGTCAAGTGCCGTCATCGAGGTTAGTGTACTGTCTCGTTATCAAGGTTACTCTTCCACTGTTGGTGATACGCAGGTGTCACAATAATCGATTTAAAAAAAAATTATTTTCCCTTTTCACTCAATTTTGACTTGATTTTTCGAAAAACTCGATTTTCAATCGATATTAAGTGAATGTAATCGACTTTGAGTCAATATTAATCGAAATGATAGATGAATCGAATTGATCGATTTATAATCGATAATAAATGAATGTAATCGACTTTGAATCAATATTAATCGAAATGATAAATTAATGTAATTGATCGATTTATATATCGATAATAATCGAAAAATACTATTCCACATAGATGAATAATCGAGAAAGTTGACTTTTAACCGAGGATAATTCAAACATTTTATTTTAATTTGACATTGAACAAGATATTCGATTCTTATTAGAAAAAATCGAATGAATCGATTTACACTTGAAAATAATCGATAAAACGATTATTAATCGAATACTAATGTAACCGCAAATAATCGAAACATTCCATAAAGTAATCGACTTTGAGTCGATAATAATCAAAATGACATATTAAACGAATTAATCGATTTATATATCGATAATAATCGAAAAATACTATTTCAAATCGATTAATAATCGAGAAAGTTGACTTTTAACCGAGGATAGTTGAAACATTTTATTTTAATTCGACATTGAACGAAATATTCGATTCTCATTAGAGCAGAATCGAAAGAATCGATTTACACTTGACAATAATCGATTAAACGATTTTCAGTGGAAATTAATGTGACTTCAATCGAGAATAATCGAAAAGCTTTATTTTAATTCGATATTAAAAACGAAAAAAATCGACTGTCTTTTGGAAGAATAAAAAAAATCAATTTTCAGTCGATAAAAAAATGGGGGGGGGGGGGTAAAAAAGTTGACTTTAAAATTTCATCTCAAATTCATGCTAAAAAAGGTATTTTTTAATACTTTTTCAAATATTTTTATTTAATGAATTATTTTCATTCGATAAGGAACAAGTTATCAAGTACTTTTTAAATAATTTTTAATTAAGTAAACAATTATTATTGGCTTTAACAATTTTTCCTATAAATCGTAAAAAGTTATTACATTTCGGGATAAATGATACAGTTCATGAATTTCAAGAATAATATTTCTTGTTTAACAAATTTGGTAATTATTTTGAAAAATGTAAATTGTTTAAACAACTGATGAATATGTTAAATAAAAAATATTACTTTTTACAATCATCATTTATATCACTTGCCCCGAAAAACAATAACTTTTTACGTTTAACTGGGAAAAAATTGATTAAAGAAATATTAATTGTTTAAACAATTGAAAATAAGTTGAAATATACTTGGACACTTGTCACTTTTTAAACAAAATAATTTAAGTTGAAATTTTTTTTTAACCACGATTAGTTTCGATTAAAAATCGATTCTCTCGACCAGTATCGACAATTTCGATTAAGGTCGTGCCTAATCGATTTTTCTCGATTATTGTCGACTCAGCCTCTATTAATTATAGACTGAAAATTAGATTTTATTCTTAATTTAAAGAGGACTAAAGGTCAAATTTTTAGATTAGTACCGCTTTCAATCGATTTGTTTCGATAAATCGACGGAAAATCTATCGTTACGATTAATATCGACTCGCACTCTATCATTGCGACTAATTTCGATTAAAAATCGATTTTCCCGACCAGTATCGACACAAATCGACTTCCCTCGCTAACTTCGATTTTAAATCGATTCTATCGATTACCATCGATACAAAGTCGATCAAAAGTCTAATTTTTTACGCGGGAAAATTTGAAATCTACTTTTTTGGGCCCGAATCAAATAAAACTCAGTTAAAGTCATCGAAAGTGTCTAGATTCGAAATTAAAAGGGATTCAAAGTCGAATTTTTCGATTAGTTTCGTGCATAAACGATTTTTTTCGATTATTGTCGACTCAACCTCGATTAATTATCGAACAAAAATTATATTTTATTCCTAAGCGATTGTTATGATTAATATAGACTTGCAATCGATTATTGCGACTACTTTCGATGTAAAATCGATTGTATCGATTTAAATCGGTATAAAATCGTTCAAAATTTTTATTTTTTGCCCGCGTAAATTTGAAATCTCCCTTTTTGGGTTCAAATCAATCAAAGCTCGATTAAAGTCATCGAAAGTGTCGAGGTTCGCAATTAAAAGATATTGAAAGTCGAATTTTTCGATTAATTTCGTGCTTAAACGACTTCTTTCGATTATTGTTGTCTCAACCTCGATTAATTATCGAAAAAAAAAACATATTTGATTCCTAAGCGATTGTTATGATTAATATCGACTCGCAATCGATTATTGTGACTACTTTCTATTTAAAATCGATTTAAATCGATACAAAATGGTTCAAAATTTGAATTTTTTGCCCGCGAAAATTTGAAATCTCCGTTTTAGGGTCTGAATCAAACAAAGCTCAATTGAAGACGCCGAAAGTGTCGAGTCTGGTTTTTCCTAGCAGAAATAATATATTACACTCGCTTTTTAAACGGAAACGGTGTATCCGGTGACCTCATTACACGGCGAAGGACGTCGAGAAGTCACTTTCTTTGAAAGGAGAGAAATGGCTCTATCAAAACGTCTCGCTTGATTGGCAGCTTGACGCGAGCCAAACTAATTATAGAAAAGAAATCAGCGACAGAAAACTTTATTATGAAAATAGTCGCACGCGGGCAAAAAAAAGCATGACCAACCCAAAGGATATCCGTTGCAGTTTTAGATTCAGATAAATCAGATAAATAAGAAAAGACAGTGGAAGCAATCATTTGAATAATAGGCAAGCTTAATTACACAGCCACACAAAAAAAAATATTTTTTCGGGTCTCGAGGTCAGACCATGTTGACTATATGATTTTTGGGTCGCTGAATCCGAATCCGAGGTCCAAAAAACCCCAGCACGTCAGGGTTCTCACATAACCTCATAAAACCTCATAAAATTTTTTATTTTCAAGTCCGGGGGTCAGACCATGTTTATTTGATGTTTTTGGGGGTCGCTGAATCCAAATCCGAGGTCGAAAGAACCCCCAGAACGTCAGGGGTTTGACGTAATCTGAAAAAACCTCATACAAATTTGTTTCGAGTCCGGGTGACAGACCATGTTCAATATATGTTTTTGGGGTCGCTGAATCCGCAGTTAATAAAGCCCCAGCAGACAGGGTTCTGACATAAAATAAAAAAAATAAAATAATAAACTTAAAAAAAAATTATGATGTTTTATGAGGTTATGTGAGAACCCTGACGTGCTGTGCTTTTTTGACCTCGGATTCGGATTCAGCGACCCCAAAAACATACAATAAACATGGTCTGACCCCCAGACTTGAAAAAAAAATCATGAGGTTTTATGAGGTTATGTCAGAACCCTACTGGCGTGCTGGAGTTTTCTTTTACCTCGGATTCGGATTCAGCGGCCCAAAAAACATATACTCAACATAGTCTGACCTCCAGACCCAAAAAAAGATTTTTTTTTTCGTATGGCTGTGTTATTAAATACGTATCTTAAAAAATTACAGGGATCTGGGGGATCAGATGTCCTAATTTATCAGGACATGTCTTGATTTTTTAACGTTGTCTAGATTGTCTGTCCTATGTTCTGATTTTTCATGCCCGAAAACGAAAATTCGTGATTTTTATTCCGCGGATTCTGAAAAGTATTTGAAATAATTTACATATTGCGCAGATTGTACTAAATTATTCAAATAAAAATGTTCAACCGGAAAAGTTATTTGTATAACGTATAAACTGTTTTGTTGAAAATTTCGTCTTTTTGGGTTAGACATTCGGCTATTTATTTGGTCGAATAAGTAGAATATTCGTCTTTTTGAAAATTCCCGATTAATAAAATTCCCGAATTGAAAAATACGGAAATAATAAAATTCCCTGATTATAAAATTCGCAAATAATAAAATTCCCGTAAAGTTTATAATATTATCGAATTGGAAAAATCCCGATTAATAAAATTCCTAAATAATAAAGTTCCCGAATTGGAAAATACCAAATGATAATATTCCCGAATTATAATATTCCCAGATAATCAAATTCCTGTACAGTTTATAATTATACTGGATTTGGAAATTCCCGATTAACAAAATTCCTAAATAATAAAATTCCCGAATAATAAAATTCCTAAATAAAATTCCTGAATTATAAAATTCCCTAATTGGAAAATTCCCGATTAATAAAATTCCCGATTAATAAAATTCCCGATTAATAAAATTCCCGAATTGGAAAATTCGCGAGTAATAAAATTCCCGATCAGTTAAAATGAAATTCCCAAATAACAAAATTCTTGAATTGGAAAATTCCCAAATAATAAAATTCTTGAATTGGAAAATTCCCAAATAACAAAATTCTTGAATTGCAAAATTCCCAACTAATAAAATTCTCGAACAGTTCAGAATATTACCGAATAATAAAATTCCCGAATTGGAAAATTCACAAATAACTAAATTCCAGAACAGTTCATAATATTACCGAATTTGAAAATTCCCGATAAATAAAATTCCCACAAAAAAAAATTTCCTGAATTGGAAAATTCCCAAATAATAAAATTCCCGAACAGTTCACAATATTACCGGCTTGGAAAATTCCCGAATAATAAAATTCCCAAATAGTTCATAATATTACCGAATTTGAAAATTCCCGATAAATAAAATTCCCAAATAATTCATCAATTATTTAAATAAAAATGTTAACTGCAATATTTATTCGCATAATGTATTAACTTAGGAAATGAACATACAATTTCATTATTTTGTTAAAAATTCAACAATTTTATTAAAAACAAAAAACTAGATTTTTGGTTGAAAATTGAACTGTTTTGTTGAAAATTCGGCTCTTTGGGTTAAAAATTCGACTATTTGGTCGAATAAGTAAAATATTCGTCTTTTTTGAGTAAAAATTCATCTCCTGTCGCAAACAAAATTTTTTTGCAGCAAATGCAACTATTTTGTTGAAAATTTGTCTCTTTTGGAAGAATTAAAATGTTATTAGTTTAAAATAAAGTCTACTTTGTTAAAAATTCATTTTTTTTGTTGATAATTTATCATTCTAATTCAAATACCTTTTTTTTTTTTGGTTGAAAATTTAACGATTGTATTGAAAGTTCGTTTTTAATAGGTTTAAAATGAATTTTCTAACTAAAAATGTAACTATTCCATTTTTGGTTGAGAAATTTATCTTGTTTAGTTGAAAATTCATGTATTTTGTTAAAAATTAATTTTTTTAAATTGAAAATATAAGTATTCCATTTTTGGTTAAAAATGTATCTTCTTTAGATGAAAATTAAACTATTCAGTTGAAAATTCATGCACTTTGTTGAAAATTCGTCTTTTTTGGTAAGAAATTCCTCATTTTAGTTGAAATTTAAACAATTCTGTTAAAGTGTATTTTTGGTTTGAAAATTTAAAAATTTAGTTGACTTTTTTTTCTTGGGTGATAAAACTTTTTTGATTGAAAATTCATCTCTTTTGTTGCAAATTCGTATATTTAATGTGAAAGTTCAGCCTTTTGGTGGAAATTTCATTTTTTTTGTTAAGAATGAAACTGTTGGTTGAAAATAAATCTGTTTGGATGAGGATGCAAATATTTGATTGAAAATTGAACAATTTTGTTGAAAAGTCGTTTTTATAAATTGATTCAATTGCTTTTAATTAAAAATTGAAATTTTTTTTTTTTTTTTTTTGAAATGTCGATTATTACATTTTTTGTTGAGAATTCATCTTTTTTGTTTGAAAATTTATCTTTTTTGGTTGATTTCGGTTAAGATGCAACTGTTAGGTTTTAAATTATTGTTTTGGTTGAGGATTCAAATATTTTAATGAAAATTCTCAATAATTTGGTTTAATTTTTCTTCTTTCTTGACTGAAAAATCTTTTGTTGGTTGAAAAATTATCTATTTCATTGACAGGTCTTTTGAGTTCAACTATTTAGTTGAAAATTTTTTCTTCCTTAGCTGAAAAATCTGTTTTGATTTTTAAAAAATGTCATCTTTTTTATGAAGAATACAACTGTTTGGATAAAAATTAATCTGTTTTGGTTAAAGATTAAACTATATTATTAAAAATTTAACAATTTGGCTGTAATTTTTTTTCTTTCTTGACTGAATCAAAGTTATTCGTTGAGAATTTATTTTTTTGGTTAAAAATTCAACTACTTAATTAAAATTTTATCTACTTGTTAAAAATTCACTTTTTTTTAGTTGAAGATTAATAATTTTAGTTGAAAGTTCAACTCTTTGGTTAAAAATTTGTGTTTTTGGTTTGAAAATTCATCTCTTTTGGTACAAATGTATTCTTTTTTGGTCAATAATACAACTGTTTAGTATAAAATTCTGTTTTGGTTGAGGATTCAACTATTTTAATGAAAATTCAACAATTTGGTTAAAATTTTTCTTATCTCTTGACTGAAAAATATTTTCTGGTTAAAAACTCAACTATTTTGTTGAAAATTTCTTCTTTTTTGGTTGAATTAAACTGTTTTTGATTCAAAATTAAAATCTTTTTTGATTGAGGATTCAACTGCTTGGTTAAAAAATGAACTACTTTGTTAAAAAATAATTCTTTTAGTTAAAGATTCACTATTTTAGTTGCATATTCATCTCTTGGATTGAAAATTCGTCTTTTTCTTTCAAAATTCAACTCTATGATTGAAAATGTCATATTTTCACTTAAAATATTAGGAGTTTGAAGCATCCAAATTTGAATAAAGTATATTAGTACCCACATAATTTTTCCGTTTATTATTCCAGCAAAATGAATCGGAATTTTGTAGAAAGGGGGGAAAATTGGAAAAATGGGTCACAATTCTCGATTTTACGTATTTCAGAAGATTTCTTAAATTTAATTGTAAAAAAGGGGATCAGGTCAAAAGGGGACGGAATGTGATCTCTGAAATTATGACACAAAAGAAACAATAAAAAATGAAAACAAATCAAAACAGATGCTCTTGATCTTGATTTGGTGAAAAAAAAAAAAACGATTCACCACCAATTTATTTCGTTATTCATCACGGTATTTTCGCTTCAGCAGCTGTTGAGGCCGGGTGCGTTATAAATAAGCGGCGGATAGTGACGCAACGCGAAAGACAGAAGTATTATCGCGGCCTGACTTGAGTTGCTGACATAATCAGCGGGGTTATTAATTATTGCCGATAACACGTGCGTCGAATAATCGGAGCACGATCGCTGTTACGAGCGGACCGGTAACGATATCATTGGGAATTTATTTATACGAGGCTTTGTTCAACTACCGTGTGTTTAACACTCATCAAAATGCAAAAAAAAAATAATAACAATGAATAAATCGTTTTTTGCAATTTAACGATTCCGAATTATTAACAAATTATTTATTATTTTAAAGACGCGCCAGCATAACGAAAAAACATCGAATATGTCCAACATTTCTATTAAACGCCGACTTATTGGGTTCATTATTAAACCAATATGATAATAAAAAATATTATTATTCCAGAAATCGATTCTTGCCATTGAGCAGAATACTTATAGACCAAGTTTGATAAATAATATCAATTTTATAAAAAGATATAGGCGAAATAAATTGCGAGGTGGGAAGTACTTATTGCTCTCCATTAGGCACCGCAATACTAATTGTGTTGTAATTCTATTTTAGCAAGGGCTCTAAAGCCCTGTCCTCAGTTACATACAAAAGTCAAAAATAATAAAATTGCACTATTTAAACAAAATAAAATCTTAACATGGCCAGACAGACGTGCCCTTATATATTTTGAACCATTTTCCAAAATTTCAAGACAATATTGTCATTTTTCAAGTGATAAAACCGTTGAATATAAAACGTGTAATTGGTCACATGACAGACTCTCACATGCCCTTAAAAAAGTTGACTTTCAAAAAATAATCGAAATCGTTATTTTTCGTAAGATATTACATATCAATTTGACTTCGTGTTGTTTTTAAAGCTTTTGAGGTTGCTAAATTGGAACTAGCCTCCAAATTGAAAAATAGCAGATTTGAAGGCGTTCAAAAATTTAAAAAAGGCTCTATTTTTATGGAAAATGACGCGATTTGCATGAATCTCATTTACTGAAGGATTTTGTGATCGCTGATTTCCAATATAACCTCAACATTAATATATCAAAAACAAGTTTTCACATTATATTTCTATTTTTTAAACACCTGCAGACCCAAAATTAATTTTTTTCAGTAATCGTAGCTCAGAATCCGAATAATAAAAATGTCCACCTTATCCCACCTCGCAATTTCTTTTGCCCATATCTTTTTCGATAATTCTCATTCTCTCTTAATTTCTCCTCCAATCAATTCTCCTGAATGGCAAGAACCCCCTCTACTTCAAATTATTTTAAAAAATTGATTTTATCAATTAATAACCCAAATCTTTGTTTTCAAGTCGCAAAATCTAATACTAGATTAACATCTAGTTCAACCCCGACTATCGGAAATCGGAATTCCGAGCGAGACTCGATATTGGAAAGTCGCGTTCGTTCTTTCCTCAGAGAACTCGTTTCAAGTCGGAATCGGTAATAAGATATATATATATGGTGTGCGAGGCCTACGCATTTTCTCACAATCAGCGCTTTTCTGGAATGCTATCATGATAATGCTCACCTTTCCGGCGACTGTCATCGTGTATCCTCTCCGGAATAACAAATCCGTGTTCAAAATAACAGGAAATGCAAATTTTGACTCCAGAGTGCGGGAAAATCGCCCGGCCACTTTCGCACAATTTCACAGCCAAGTGCACATTGCTCGGGTGTTCCCCTCGTCACCGGTCACAAACTGCCGATTGGCAGCACCGAGTTTCACTTCGAACCAATCACCATTGAAGATCGGCGACCCGCCGATCGATCGCCACTGCACTCAGCCGATTTTTTCAATTTTTAATTTTCAACTTCAACCGGCGAACGATTGCTGCACTGGACCAATTGTTGCACTTGACCGATTTTTCCAACTTTAATTATTAAAATCGACAACCGATTGCTGCTCAGCCGATTTTTTGAACTTTAAATTCAAATCTTGAAGTTTTCGAGACACCTGACTGTCTTGAGCACCTGTT
Organism: Andricus coriarius; assembly: GCA_932066315.1. Classification (NCBI taxonomy): domain Eukaryota; kingdom Metazoa; phylum Arthropoda; class Insecta; order Hymenoptera; family Cynipidae; genus Andricus; species Andricus coriarius. Next base: position 132 of record CAKNWT010306830.1, on the reverse strand, counting down.
GCCTCTGAGTCGGTTGCCGACGCACTAAGATGAAAAACTGGCGTAACAGTCGTGTCAATAAACCCAGTTGCACCGGGTGGATAAAGTAACGGGCAGCGCAACGCCTTCCGAGAATCGAGCTTGCACTGGTGG
>CAKNWT010306827.1:3614-23129 GCA_932066315.1 Andricus coriarius | reverse complement strand
CTGTATTTCATTGAAAACTGAAAAAATGATCTATTTCTCAATTTTGCATTGGCCGAAATTGTGTATTTTTGCAAAATTTTTATATTTTTAAAATTTTGAAGTGATATTGGAAGCTAAACCGTGTTTTCCGAAGTTTAAATGTATCACGTTGGAAACTGTGAGAAAAAGGTATTTTTGGAGTTTTGAATTAGCCGCTATTTTGTTGTTTTTTCTTCCTCAAAATTTTGGATTTTGAGATTTTGCTTTCACTTAATAAATTATTAAATTTATCCACAATTTTTCGTCACCCTTTGTGAATAACATTAAAAAATAGCACTTTTGGGCCTATTTAGATGTCCGTCATTTTGTCATTCTGCAAAATTTTTAGTTTTGGCTATGAATATGTATTAAGCATCCAATGCAAAGTTCTGTTCTCGGGGACAGAATGATTCACATAAAAATTGAAAAAGTTATGCAGGTTCTTCGTTTTCGCGTTATTTCTTCCATGTCAATCCCATGGGCACTTCCATGACCCATGTTTGGCATGTAAATAGAAACAGATTTGTCTAAACTTTGGAGGGCTTTCTTTTTCTGGGCATACGATACCATAGAACGGATAATTCAATGAGCATCAGAAGTCGCTTGTGCTTATCTGAAAAGAGGTTTTCAAGTTCGCGATGGGTTATCAAATACTTCAAAGGTATTGGATACGCTACCTTTTTCGTCGGTCGCACCGACGGGAACGGATCTTATCTTGCCAGATGAAAATTATACTCTTGTTCTAGGTATAAATTGGACAACAAATATTTACAGTTGTTTATTCATGATACATTTTCCCAAAGTAGATCATAAATCTCATGACAGGAGATAAGACTCCTACCAAATCAAAAGTTTTATAATCTCTAATATCTCTGTTTGATCTGTTAGGTCTTCTGGCTGCACTAACGATTCAAGCTAAGGTAATGATGCAGGACATCTGACGTTTGGGCGCCGACTGGGATGAGATGCTTTCAGAAGACCTCTAAGAAAAATTGTTTTTATGGCGACAAGAAATACTTGAAGCAGAAACTCTAAGGATACCAAGCTGCTCTTCCTAGGAATTGGAACAAATTATGGAGGTACAGTTGCATATATTTGCCGGTGTTAGCACACAGGCTATTGCTGCAGTGGCCTATCTTCGTTTGGAGGAAGACTTTCCAAGAAAGATAAAGCTAGTAATATCCAAGACTGGAGTAGCTCCTATCAATATATTAACAGTTTCACGATTGGCACTACAGAATACCGTCTAAAAATCACTCACCAGATATTCTAGTCTCACTCACGTACAGTTCTAGGCTGAATTTGATCGAACGCTGAACAGTATCTTCCATTCGTAGTGCACCGAATAGCCGAAATTGTATATTCGGCGTTCACGAATGACTGGAAATGGGTGCCTACAAAGAATAATGTAGCAGACGAGGCTCCAGAATTCAAATCGCTAGTTTACCTGGCCTGAATTTCTTTCTAGGACAGAGAAAACTCGACTATTCAAAAACAAGGAAAAGACCCAATCGAGGAGACTTACGAAACTGAGAAAAGAATTCTGTTTCGTGGTAAGTATCTGGGACAAATTAATTAACATCAGAAAATTTTTATTCTGGCTGAAGATGGTAGGCAGGCTGTCCTAAATACAGCGATAAATTTATTACTGAAGAAAGACTTAAAGAAGGGAGTATTGTGTGAGAGTAGACAGCTTGCGAAATTCAAAGATACCATTTAAGATACGTAACCTGTTACAATTTCTTTCAAAACGATTAAAAAAATATCTCGCACCTCAAAGAAAATGGAAACACGGGCTACAAGACTTTACGGGTAAAAGCTACCACGAGGTTCGCATCCAGCCCGTTGACCTGCTGTCGGGGGACCTATTGTTTCAGTCGAGTCGAGCGCTGGTCGTACAGTCTTGTTCAAAAAGACGCAAGGCTTTCACTGCGAACCCTCTGTACTACCCATAGTCGCGATTTATTAGGAAGAAAAAGAGAGACACTAGGAAAAGGAAAAGAAAGGAAATACAGTGCAGGAATACATATTATGGAGCCCCGTCTGGATTTATGCTAACAATTTAAAATTATTTTACTGCTTCTTTCTTATTTTGGTTTAAATGTAAATTATTTCATATTATGGAAAGAGGAATTAAAATTCCATTATTTTTTGTTTCATTCATTTAGAATGAATCCATGTTATTATAAATAATGCATTGCATATTAAAAAAAAAAATTATTTAGGGGTGATTCTGAAACCAATCTATTTAGATTATTACTTCTTTCAAATAGGAAAAGAACCAATCCAAATTTTTTTATGTATTTCTAACATTGCTAATATTTGATGCATTGTTTTTTCATAAATTCCAGACCAGAAAATTTCTTTCAAGAAGTTGAGGTAAAATTATTTAGACTCAATTAAAAGATTTCTGAAAATATTCATAAGCAAACCCAGCAGATTGGAACGAATCATGAGTTTAGTGCCTCTATTTAAAAAATTTTTAAATTAAGATCGAAAAGAAATATATAACGACACTAATTAAAAAATACTGTTGAAAGCCATAAATTCCTTCGCTAGAAAAATTTGTTGGCCCTGAAAAGGGACGCTTGCTCTTGGATGTCTCCTGCCTAATACGGTTTTGACCTTTTCAACTAAATTTTTCTCGGGGACCAATTAGAACATACAGACGTATTAGTGGCGACTGGTCTATAGCGGCGGCTAGGCTAATTGAGTCTGGACCAATCACTTAGCTTTATTTGAAACATTCGGTTCTTCACAGGTAGGTAATTCAGATTAACTATTCGCGATTCGGCGCTCGTAGCAGTCGGACGTGTTTTTACTGTTATTATGTGACATTAATGAGTTTACGGTGTTAATTTGTACTTTCCGGCGTGGTTTTCCGCGTCATCTCTATGTTCTTGGACCTTAAATATAATTGAAGTAAAAACTCAGTGATTGATGTACGTCATGTTTCATTGAAAGGAAGGACATTAAGGGATTTTACTGATCAGGTGATATAATGGTCTTCGGCCCAGTACTTCCACTATAGACTGCAAAAGCCCAAGTTTTGCGGACTTCAAGGTACCGTCTGAATCTATACAATCATTGTCCCTAACATTTAAACACTCTTAGTTGTTGCCTTCCATTCTCGTATGTCCTTATCTATCCCATGTGTATACACGACACGTACCTTTCCCTCCTATAACCTCTCGACACCCATCGACACCCAATCGTTTGCTTTCTACATAGATTATAATATTATTTCGATACTGACGTATTAACTGTTTTTGTTCTCTTGTTGTTATCTGTTAGGATTTATAATAATGTTCCTTTTCTGTCTGAGTAAATGCTAGTCTAATTAAATCTTGTGTAGGGCGGGTCCCCTTGCTTCAATTTAGAATTATAACTGCTTATTGTAGTTAGAAATTGGGGCTCGGTTTATTGTAACTGAATATATTGACGATTACCCTTTTTTTAGGTGGATCCTTGGGCTCGGCACCATGTTGCATTCGAACGAGAAGGGACGAGATGCTCCCGGCGAATCTAGTCAACCCAAAAAGTACACTCCCGTGCACACGCGTAGCAAGGGGCCTCCTTCGCAGGGAAAGTCTGCGGGGGAAAATAAGACTAACCTCCGGGTTCTGTCAACTTCACAGTACCCTGTGACGTTGCAGATTTTCTGCAACTCACCAATTCAAGTTTTCGTAAACTACCCCTAATAAATTGCTCTCGTGTTCACACCGAGAGTAGAAAAATTCGGCACTCCTCTTTTTGTTATTTATTTTTGTTTATTTATTCTATTTTATTTCATGTATTAGCTTATTACTTGGTTACTCTTATGTATATTTGTGTAATTTTAATTTTAAGAATACAGTGCTGTTTTAATTTCTTTTGTTATTTAATTTCTCAATTCCGCGGTCTCGAGTGAGAACCAGACAGATTCCCGCCGCCTACGCAACGATCGATCAGATCCATCGCCGCCCTCACCTTCGTTAGATCTTCGCATTCACGGTCCCCACTCAAATTTCTGGAATTTTTTATCGCTAATCCTTCTGACATCCAAGGTAGAAGAGATGATTCTGCCATTAGGGATAGTATGGATTATTTTTATTACCGCTTATCCTTCTGACATCCAGGGTAGAATAGATGATTCTGCCCCTAAGGATAGAATGGATTATTTTTGTTGGTCGTCTCAGATCCAGGGCACGTTCCTGGTGAAAATTGGCCAAGGAGGTTACTACAAGATTCTACACGAGAATAGGTAACTTCGCCTGAATATAATTATCGCTACAAATGTTTCTGTGTTGAACAGACATTTCTTGGCTTTTTATGCCGTTTTTATGTTTTCTTTTTTTTATCGGGAGCATCGGAGAGCCCACTCCACACGTGCAGTACGGATAAAAGGGCTCCTCGTTCTCCACCACGCTGCCAGGATACAGCCGGCCCTGAAAGCATGAATGGTACGATTCTTGCCCCTCTCTCAGGGGCGGCTGATAAGGACTAGCCAAGAAAAGGAAGGATGATAGGATGGACGAATAAGAAGCGGACCTCATCGGCTATCTCTTCTCTCGACCGTTGCGAATTTGAGAAATTAAGTTCGCGCGCGCCAGCCCTTCCCCCTGACTATATCATCCCTCACGTTCCTTTAGTATACCGGTAAGCGCCAAAAATTCCTTCTTAGCGCCTATACATTCGACGAGTGAGCACGAGGTGCTGCGTTGCCCGTCACAATTTATTAGGTAGGATCCTGTTTTCTAAATGATTTAGCCAAGTCAATTTGCTATTTTATCTCGTCATTATATATCAATTAAGATCTCCTTGGCTAAATCACCTCTAATTGATTTTATGAACTTGTCTTACTTTGTTTTATATTTGTTCTTGATATATAATAACATGTGCCCGTAAACTATAAATAATCTGGAGTGCCGAGTTGCCAATAATAATGTGCCCTGATGTTTTTGTATTTCTGATTTTGTCCATGTTTGCGATTCCTTCCCCTCTTTTAGTGCCGACTTGCCAACTTTAATGTGATATGATATTTTATTCATTTTAATTTTGCCCCTTTTTAATGCCGAGTTGCCAATCTTAATGTGCCATGATGTTTTCACATTTTGATTTTGCCTATGTTTGCGATTCCTTCCCCCCTTTTAGTGCCGATTTTATTATGTTAGGATATTTTTGTATCTCCTATTTTGCCCATGTTTGCGAACCTTTGCCCCTTTTAGTGCTGAATTTGCCAATTTTATTATGTTAGGATATTTTTGTATTTCCTATTTTGCCCATGTTTGCGAACCTTTGCCCCTTTTAGTGCTGAAATTGCCAATTTTATTATGTTAAGATATTTTTGTATTTCATATTTTGCCCATGTTTGCGATTCTTTTGCCCCTTTTTAATGCCGAGTTGCCAATTTTAATGTGCCATGATATTTCCACATTTTAAATTTGGCCTATGTTTGCGATCCCATTTGCCCTGTTTTAGTGCCGTATTGCTAAATATTAATATGTGCCGTGTTATTTTGCTCATTTCATTTCAAATCTGTTGCGATCCCTTCTTACTCCATTTTGTAAGCTTTTATTTCAACATCCCCACTATAGCTTTAGCGATTCTGTTCAAATTACCCATTTGACCCCTTCCGCAACTGCACAAGATAACTCCAATTCATGAGACTTATTTTGTAAGCTCTTATTTTATTATCCCCACTATAGCTTATAGAATAGAATTCGCAGATTGGGCGGTGAGATCTGCATTGGTCGGAACCATGGCGGTATCTCTGGCAATGAAAACATCTCATAGGTGGGGGTATCACAGGGGTAAGGTTAAAAGCAACATTGGAAATTAACACCCGACGAGGTACCTCCGAGCAGGAAAAGAGAAATTCAACTCGCTCATCAGGGGATCCGTCATTTTTAGTTCTGCGTCTAGCTGCCATAATCTTATCCCCTTCATCAGGACTGATCCTATTAACAATTTCAAGGGCAGAATATTTTAACGGAATACCGTTCGCAAATGCCCTTTTTTGAACTAAAGAGGGTGGAATGTAAAATCGATATCCCAAACGTCTAAGGTCTGGAGAGAGAACCAGAGAGTTTGCATCAGACCTGTCCGAACAGGAAATCTTAACCGGATTCTGGCCATTGCGAAGGATTTCACGTGGGCCCGAGATAACTCTGTCAATCCTATCTGCTAAAGCCAAAGCATCAAACTTCCCCACATCAACTCTTCTAGCCGGAGATTCCAAAAAGACCATAAAAGGGGGGGGGCGCTGCTTCAGGAAATATTATGGTCTGGCTAACCCCCATTCTAGACCATCTCATGTGTGCCTCTATAAATTCGAGGGGAGGACTAACAGGGGGGAAGGGACTTGATCCTGAATTCTCTGGAGAATCCTGGAAGCCCCGATCATCCCCACATGCAGGATTATGTGCAGGAGGGGCCGATTCGATAGAGCGAGCCAATTCTTTGACTTGTGAGACTTACCTCCGAGTAGAAAGGGACTGCAGACCCGCTCGGATGCTGTCAAAAACGTTTGACAAACCGTTCCCCCATCTCTGAGTTGTTCCTTTGGAGCGTTATCGGTGATTGGGGAGGAAGAAGACAACCCGCGGCTCTTTTTGTTCCTCTTTTTCCTACGTTGATTCCCTTGAGGCGTGTGAGGGTTGTAACGCTACCTTTTTCCCAATCGCATATTTAATCAGGAGGACTCTTAAAAGAGCGCACATGGACCCTAATTAGAATAAATGAACTTTTCAACTAACGATTAGACAGACAAAAAAAAATAAATAGGTTTTTGGGCGCCAGTCCTTGCTTGGGACAAAGGCGAACCAATTTAACAAAGGTGAGTGAGAAACGATAAAGATGGACGGAATCTATATTCCAAACGATAAAGGGAAACTCACTAAACGATAAACGCTTCAGGCTAAATGATAAACAAAAGATAACCTCACAAACCTCAGCCAAAAGGGCACACCTTAACTTAAAATAGTTTATCGGGTTACCCACCCTGCACTTCAGCCTTTCAGGTTTCGAAGATTCCTTATTTGTATTGAGAAGAGATCTGTTCGAAATACGTAACCCCTAGACTAGCTATCGCAGTTCAAGTTAAATGTATTAGATTCGCAAATTGGAACGCGCACAGTGTCTTGCGCAGGGATAGAAGAACGGAGGTAGAGTAATTGCTGCATGAGACTGATGTTGACATTCTCTGCATTTCTGAGACTTGGCTAACGAGAGACGTAGTGTGGGAGATTAAAGGCTGCCTAACCTACAGCTCAGATGGAAGGGATGGCCGTGGTTGGGGAGGTGCCCTTATTCTGGTTAAGGACGGCTTTGCTATTGATAGGTTGGAACTTGAGGGCCTCTGGGAGGAGGAGGTTGACTTGGTTGGTATAACCGTGTCCTCCTCACTAGGTAAGATAGCAGTTGCTTCGGCTTATATTGCACCTGAAGCAAGGATACTCCGGGAGACTTAGGAGGCTCTTATTAGGCGCATGGAGGGGCGGAAAAACGGGTTATAGAAAAATTGCTCGCAGATTTCGCAAAGAAACGTGACAAAGGTTTCGATACGAGATCAGTTCAAGCTCCATGATATGTAGTCCTGCATACGTGTCTCTAATTACTCTGCGGGGACTTCAATGCTCACTCCCCAAAGTGGGGTGCTCTTGATTCCAATTTTCTGGGTAACCAGCTGTCTAATGCCATTTACAATGTGGGCCTGGTCCCTCTGAATGACTCGGAGCCTACGGTCATCCCAGCGCCGGGTCGAATGACCAACAATCTTGACTTGATATTCTGTTCGCCCTGCCTGGCCTCGATAATAACGACCAGGGTAGGTGTTTACACCTATAACTCCGACTGATTAGCGGTCTTTGGGAAGCTTGATGCCTCCCCAACTATGATCTCCACTCACTCAAATAGGTTCAACGTGGACTCTTTGGACTGGTTCTTAATCCGTAGACAGGTGGATGAGGTGATCCCGGTACTCTCACAGGCTTTGCTTGATGGGGATCTTCCTGCAAGGGTCTACGACAGGTTTGTAAACACTATCTTTGCTGCCTTGGAGATAAACGGTGCATTCAGGGCGAGTAGTCGCGGATCCGGCAGGAAGTGGCAGCCACTCTGGTGGAACAGCGAGTGTGAGGTGGCTTTTGAGAGAAGGCGAGCGGCTAGAAAAAGATACTTATCTAACCAGACTCAGGAGGAAAAAGCTTCTTTTAAAGTAGTGGACAATGGGGTCAAGAGATGTCTCCGCGAAATTAAATATCAATCTTTCAGATCCTTTAGCGAATCTCTCGACCCTGCGGGGGGTCTCGGCAGGATATGGCGCACGGTTAGGGCTCTAGCTTCTCGTTCCTCTTGCCTGCACACGAATGTGGTGACGGACCCGTAATCCCCGGTTATCAGGGAATTACAGGATGAATTGGTTCGCTCCACCCTGAACCCGGACGAGACGGATCCAATGATCCAGTCTTTCTCTTGGGGTGAGTTCCAGTCTGCCCTCTCCACTTGTAAAATCAAATCAGCACCGGGTTTTGATGGCATAACATATGAAATCATCAACGGGCTTTCTGAGTACTCGCAAGGATTTCTGCACGAATTGTTCAATGCCATGTTTAGAGAGTCATCCTTCCCGGAGACGTGGCGGGATACCAGGGTTCATTTTATTCCTAAGGCTGGTGGGAAGGGGTTTCGGCCAATCTCACTTACATCCACTCTCTGTAAATTGTTCCAAAAGTTGACACAGAGGCGCCTCGAGCACCTGACTAAGAGTAGGGATTGGTTGCCGGACTTCCAATATGGCTTTAGGAGGGGTAGATCCTCCATGGATTGTGTGACAGCGGTTGTGACCGACATAATGGCAGGTTTTGGCGGGGGAAAAGCAACGGTTGCCTTGGCCCTGGATTTGAAAGGGGCCTTCAATGCAGTCCTTCCATGTGAACTTATTAGAGAGCTCAGGGACCTTGAGGCCCCGGGAAGGATCCTTAACTTTGTCTCGTTTTTTGTCTCAAAAAGGAACCTTATATTCACTGCGGATGGTACTGACGCTAGAGTCTCGCGGGTAGGCGTCCCCTAGGGAGGGGCACTCTCCCCACTGTTCTTCAGTCTAGTGCTGAGACGGATTAGGGCGTGTCTTCCAGTAGGGGTAAAGATTTCAATGTATGCAGATGACGTCCTCCTTTATGTGACCTCCGACGTGGTCCAAGAAGCCGAGGCTCTGCTGCTGCGCGCAGTTGAGACTCTGGCTTCATGGTTAAGTAGGGTAGTTCTTTCGATCTCCATCCCAAAATGCAAGCTGTGCGTTTTCTCAAGGTCCAGAGGTAGGTTCGAGGATGTGGCCTTGAACTGGGGGGGGGGGGGGCGGCGGAGATTAGTAATCAGTCCTCTCTTAGGTACCTGGGTGTATGGCTCGATAGACGCATGACATGGACGATCCACATCAAAAATATAGCAGCTAAGGGTTTGAGAGCTGTCAACATCATGCGAGTCATCTCTAGAGTCACCTGGGGAGCCTCGCCCACTCTTCTGCTCACGATACACAAAGGCCTAATTAGGGCTTATCTGGAGTAGGGTGCTCCACTCTTCCTGGGGGCGAGCCAGACAGTCTTGAAAATGCTGGATCGGCTTCAGTATGCCTCGTTGAGAGAGGCACTCGGGTGCATGAGTTCGACTCCTATCTCTATTCTTCTGTCAGAGGCTGGGGAGCGAAAGCCCGCTGATTGATAGGTTGACAAACTTGGCGACTAAATCTCTTACTAAAAGATTCAGGGTCTAGCCTCAGAGGTAAGGATTAATCATCGCCTTTAATAATATGTTCTCATTCATTCGAGCCTCGAACACCAGGGTTAAGCCTGCCTATTTCGATGAGGATTGGATTGACTTGGTTACGCACCTAGATATCGATCTTGAGCCTTGCCTTGCTTTCAGAGAGGAGATGTTCCTAGAGACTCTGTTCGAGGAGTTTGCAGGTACGAGATACCCTGGGGCGATTCGAGTATGTACGGATGGCTCGGTGAATCCTGTTTCGAGAGCTGTAGGTTGCGGTTTCTTCGTTCCGTTCAGGAACCTAAGGTATGGGGTGAGACTGAGGGACCACTCGACTTCCTTGACTGCTGAACTGTAGGGTCTTTTTCATGCTCTCTTGGGCACACCCTAGCAAGATTGGTGGGTAACGGGCCTGCCTTTGCTGGCCGGTTGGGGATTTCGATCCGCTTCGCCTGGGTTCCGTCTCATGCGGGCATAGTGGGTAACGAGACAGTTGACGAGGTTGCGAGAGCTATTGCTGCCCTTTTAATGACAATTTTGGGAAAATACTTTTTGGGGAACGTTCGCGATATATGCCAGCGCGATTCTGATGATTGGGCAGCATTATGCTGGCCCTACGGTAGGACTAAGGTTCAAGAGCTGACTATTTTAGTCATGTTACGGTCAAGACCCCAAGACCATGGTTTCAAGGATTTAGAATGTGCTGGAACATTCCTGAGGGATGCGAATGTGGTGCCGAGATGAAGGACCTTACGCATCTTATACATGAGTGTCGCTTGTTTGCACAAGCCTGCCTTCGGAGCTCTTTAATTTTAGGGATTAATTTTTAATCCCACTGTAGAATTGGGGGGCAGGCTGGGTCGTTTTTTTGGGAGGAATGATAAAATCATAGTGTAACTTCGACCGAGTAATGTCTTGCATGGACGGTCCATCCCCACCCCTCCATCACTGGTCGAGAACCGGAGAAGATGGACTGCCAATGGAATATATTTATGCTTGGATCGACACAACCTGAATAGTAGTGGGTCTTTGTTGGTAGGGCTTGATGTGCGACGGAAGAACTTTAAGAAGAAACCTATGCAGAAGATTAGTTGATAACTACTGGTGTACCGTGCGCATATTTTGGAATATTCGACATTCATGAATTTCTGATTGGAACATGGCTATCTGAAACAAGAAGCCACAAAGTAAGAAAGAAAGAATTCAGTTTAACAGATTAGTAATTCAGTTTACGAAGCATCGTCAGTGACATCTGTCGGCTTAGTAGAATTTTAAAATGGAATTTCTGAAAAGTTTGCGTGGTTTCAACTAAGAGTTAGAAGTAACCGGCCTCATAAACTTTTTTGATTATTGGGGGCTTCTAAAAAGAACTCGGATTTGCGATATGTGTGCAAGGGATGGAACTTTCTTCGTCTCGGATTTAGGGATTTGATCGCAGCGTGGATCATCGAAAATGGAGCAACAATTGAACCGCCGGATCGTAGAAGGGCATATAAAGTATGATCGCTGGTGGCGGGAAGGCCTCTCGGCATTTTTACAACATTTAAAAATTTTAATTTTTCATACATATATTTTTATTCGAAATTTAAATGCTCTAATTCATAGAATATTAAAGACTCAGAGGCGCCTTTTAGCGCCTCATCGTTCATTAAAAAAAATGTGAATACATTAAATGAAATAAATTTATTAACATTAACTCATAATATTATATAAAAAAGCATAATAATTTCATTAAAAATATTATTATTATATATATGTTATTATTATTTATTCAGCTATATTTTGAAATTAACTAGACTTAAATGCACATTTTGAGCCTAAGCTCTTATCCATACAATGTACGAATCTATTCTGAAGATTTCTACGTGCAAATTTGTCAAAATTTTCTATTTCTCTGTTTAGGGCAAAAAACTTTGTCTATGTTTACAAAAAATTGCTAAAAAAGTATGCAGAAGAAAAACATGTACACGAAAGAAAGAGAGAGAAAGAAAGAAGGAAAAAGAAAGAGAGTATAATGATTATTATTGGGAAACTATGAACTATATACAAAAATTAACCAGTTTATACTTAATGTTAGAAATAATTTCTTATATTATTATAAAAAAACACAGCAATTGATGTTGAAAATACAATTTTCCAACTTTCGTAGATGCCCGTGCCTATCCAGCTAAAAGGCGCCTCAGAGTAATGTGCTCGCGGCGTTGCTCGAGAGAATAAAACACTCGTAGGTTGTTAACACTTTTTTCATTTGAAGTTAAACTTCACAGAAAACTTCTACAAATGCTAATGCACATTTCATCCGCTGGAAGTTTTTGATAGCTTAAACTTACGTCGATAGACTTTGCGATTGAAAATATTGGAACCATCTTCGTATACTTACCTAGAAAAACATTATTAACCATTTTTCATAACAAAACAAATAATTGTAAACTACTCTACCGCTTGAAGTACACTTTTAAATATAATTCCTCCAAATTTGAAGTAAAAATCTTTAATTTTCTGTGAATTAAAGCGAGTTGAAGTGAGAAAAAACCGAATTTTTTCAGTTTTCAAAAATCATGGTTTTTGAAAACCGAATTTTTTCAGTTTTCAAAAATCGCGTTTTTTGAAATTATTTCAAGAATGCACAGAGATACAACTTTTTTCAAAAGGAAAAAAAGATGAGCATTTAAATTTCGAATAAGAATATATGTTTGAAAAATTGAAATTTTTAAATGTTTTTAAAAATGCCGAAGGGTCTTCCCGCCACCAGCGATCTGACTTTATATGTGGCGTATTAAGCAGGAGACATCCAGAGCAAGCCGCCCTTTTCAGGGCCAACAAATTTGTCTAACGAAAGAATAATTTTTTTTTAAACATGCAATGAATCACTTATAATAACATGGATAAATTCTAAATGAATGAATTAAAAAATAATGGAATTTTAATTCCCATTTCCATAATATGAAATAATTTACATTTAAACAAAAAAAAGAAAGAAACAGTCAAATAATTTTAAATTGTTAGTATAAATCCAGACGGGGTTCCATAATATTTAATCCTCCATATGTGTCTCTCTTTTTCTTCCTAATGTATCGCGATGATGGGCACCACACAGGGTTCACAGTGAAAGCCTTGCGTCTTTTTGAAGAAGACTGTACGGCCAGCGCTCGACTCGGCCGAAACAATAGCTCCCCCGACGACAGGTCCAATGGGCTGGATGCGAACCCTGTGGTAGCTTTTACTCGGATTTACAACCAATAATTTTGGACAGTAAGCACCCGATTACCGCATTGCTCTTCCAGCATTACCATCTCAAGGCCGATCATAATGGCAGAGACAATGGTCATAAACGCGTTATCATGATTTGTGGGAAAAATATTGGACCATTAACATACGGTCAGTAGTTCGTAATTCCTGGAACTTTTGTCACGAAAGTCAATAGATAAGACCGACACCAGCTGTTCCAGGAATGTCACCACTACCTCCATCAAGGCTCTAGTAAATTATCAGATATTGTACTAACACACACACATATACTAACACAACATGGTTTGACGGCTATATATACTGTTTTATTTATTTTACTATTAAAATAATATTTAGTAAATTAAGAAAATTTTCATTTACAATGAAAAAAAAAATCATAATAATTCATACACCAAAACGAATTTACTCTGATAATGGCAAAAACCTAAGGGGTGCATAAAACGAGCGAGAACACTAAGAGGAATGCAAGTGAATTCGGAATAATTGGAAGGAAATTCATAAGAATTCTAACGAGTTCTAAAGAACTTACGTAAATTCAAGAGATCTCAAGTATCTAGATTTCAGAAATAATTTACTGTCAAGTAGATATTTGAGTGAATTCGGCAGAATTCAAGTGAAATGATTCGCTTTAAATGAGCATAAGTATTCGAATTGTCCGCATTACAGAAAGAGCCCGTGCAGAAATTTCGGTACGGGGCGGATTGGGTGCGGATCAGGCAGAATGTGGCCCCAATCAGGCAACCTTATCAGGACCTGATCCGAAATGAAACGCCTCACCTGATCAGGACCTGGTCAGGCCATCCTTAGTAGGTGCCTGACCCGGCCTAGTCCAGGTCCTTATTCATTTTCGTATTCCTATTTAGCTGATATTTTTGATAAAAAGGAAAACATTTAATTCAATAAATTGTTCAATTTATTTAATTAAAAGCATAATATGTACTGAGTCTTGAACCCGGTCAAAAGTTTCCGGACACCTCTTTTTTATGACTGATAAAGTTCTCTTAATTTCAATGATATCCGAGCTAAAAAATCTTCTCTTTTAAGGGTTGAATGTTCTCAAAATTGTGTATGGAATGAGTCCAGGCACGGCAGGTTTTAACAGATTTTAAGTTTGATGAATACCACACGCAATATTCCTTTGAAATCGTCATGTAGGAGTTGTCTGCAATAAGAAAATTGAGTCCCCGAAATCTGAGAAATAGCCTTTTTTTCAAGCACTAGTCACTTTTTTTAGTATTTTAGGCATTTTTATTCTTTGCGGTGAAACGTAATAAAATAATGTTATTAGTATTATAATATGTACGATTGTGTTGCTTTAGAAAACGAAATTAATATAAAATAAGCACAATAATCATTACCGGGATCATTAAATTTTATCTGGGCAATATGTGTGCATGCATGTATAGGCATTTTTTCTCTCCGAGGTTCGCGCTCACTTGTTGATTCATTTTGGTATTCGAATCTTATACGAATTTTAAAGTTAGATTGTAATGTTGTTGGAAGCAAAATATGCAAACGTATTGTCTACGTAGAAATAGTTATTCATCCAAGCAATTCAATACAATTATTATAATATAATTCAACATGTAGAATAGACAAATTATTATAGATAGGAAGAAATAAATTTTATAGATTTTTCAAAGTAAGCCAACAGAAAAATTTTGAAGCTCAGGTAAGAACGTTCAAAGTAAAGTCGTTCAAAGCAAAGGACCATCAAGCTTCTTATGAAGAAAATCGAAAAAAGATTTGTTAGGGTTGCCAAGAGAAAAAAGAAGGCATGACAGGTATACGGTGTAAGATGAAAGAAAAGATTGTGTCAGTTACAAATTATGATGATGCGGATATCAGACTACCAACATCGATATGCACTACGTGTCGCGTAAAAATCTACAAATTAGCTGCAGACAAAATGATGGTTCAGCTTGTAATTGTACTTTATGTGATCTTGCTCGGCACAGAATTTATTTTTCTATGAAACGTTAACGTGCATTGAAAAAAAATAAAGTTCAATCTTTTATAAAAACATGTGCAAAATGTTTCACTGAGATACATAGAGGAATAAAACATGATTGCAAAACTTCAACGAAGTATGAAAATATAAAAAATTATGTGCAGGAACATTTACCTGAGAAATCAAAAGAACATTTAACCTGTGGACTCATAAAACATCATGTCACTAAAAAAACATATGAAGGAAATATAGAGTTGGGAAAATCAATTTCGCTTTCACAAAAACATTGGAGATCTCTCGTAATAGGTTTATGTCCTAAAACTCTTCGCAATAAAATTTCTGCGAGTAATATGTTAAAATTGCAACAAAGATATGGACTGAGTCTCAATGGAATTTTAGGAATAGCAAAGTTCCTTCGAATAATATTAAAAGATCGTAACTGTGTAGAAAAAGATTTGAAACGCAAGCTAAGAAATATGAGTCATCAACTTGATGAACATTTTTCGATCGCAGAAGCTGAGTTTCTAACAACAAAAGGACAAGTAAAAACAACAGAAAACAAGCATTTTACATATTGTAATAGCATTAAAGAACTATGCGAATTAGTAGAAAATGAAAGACATGTAGCTAATCTTCATTATAAAGTTGGTTACTACTGAATCTTGATGCATTTGAATGTACGGTTGCTACAGACTTAAAATAAGCAAATATTTTGATAGGTATTATATGACTCATGCAAGTAAGTACCCTTGTTATTGGTGTTTACCATCTAGTGATGAATTGAATAAATGTGGAGTACTGAGAACTCTCGGTAGCTGTCAAAAAAATGCTAAAGATTAGGAAGAAGACGGCAGCCAAAAACAACGTGCTAAGGAATATGCAAACTGTGTAAATCAACCTCTCTTTGATTTCGATGAGGATACGGAAATTATAGATTTGATTCCACCTCCTGAACTTCACTTACTAATTGGTGTTGTAAACAAATCGTATGAATGTATGTTAACTGAATGTGAAGTAGAAAGCAAAGAATGGGTTAAAGAATGCCATGTTGATCGAGAAGTTTACTTTGGTAAATCTTCTTTCAATGGAAATTCATCCAGAAAATTGTTGAAGAATACAGATATTTTACGTAGAATTTCTGGAAATCATGGAGGTCATTGTATGAAATATGTTGAATGTTTCCAAGACTTTTCATTTGTTGTTGATACTTGTTTTTCAAATGTACTTCATGACAATTTTGAAGACTACATCAAGAATTTTAAAGGAAGCTATAAGTTTTTGAGTATTTGTATTACTCCTAAAGTTCATGCAGTGATTGAACACGTACCATAATTTTGTTTAAAACATGGAAAAGGACTTGGTTTTTATAGTGAGCAGGCTATGAAGTCTGTTCACTCAGATTTTAAGAAAACATGGATGAGATATAAACTAGATAAGTCACATCCTGATTATTCTGAACACCTCTTAAGGGCAATTTGCGAGTACAATAGTGGTCATATGTAAAAAAAACCAATTAATTATTTAATAAATGAATTGTAAAAAAATTGCAATATTGTAAATATTGTAAATGATTAATTATTGAAGTATAATGTAAGATTTTCTGTCAAAATATAATGCACAATGATCTGTATTAAAATATCATCAAACTTGTTTTATTGTATCCCACCTTACTATGTAAATTACCTAAAAAAAATTTTTAAATAAATGGTAAGTGCTTAAAAAAAACGGCTATATCTCAGATTTCAGGGATCCAATTTTCTTACTATAGACACCTCCTACATGAAGATTTCAAAGGAATATTGCGTGTGGTAGTCATCAAGATTAAATCCTGTTAAAACCAGGTGTTCGCGCTTTTTCTAACCGATGAATAAAATTTATCCTTCGAGCCTGTGTCCTCTCCGAACAAATTTCGTAAAGCTTCAACTTCTTTTTTAAGTCTGCGAAAAAGTAAGACACTTTTATAGGTTAAATTAAAATTATTTTATAATATATAACATTAAACATATAAAAATTAAATAAATAGAAATTTGTTTAGTCAAAAACAGAAGTAACCCTGAAAAAGTGGGGTTATGATCATTAGAGCACGTAACACTATGCCATATATAGAAGTAAATTTACGAATTATAATGGCGAAATCACCGAACTCGGTTTAGCTATTTACAATCTTAAATGTAGGGAATGTACTGTTTTAAATGTTAGAAACTCGTAATGGATTCGTAAATTTACTACTATAAAGGGCATAATATTACGTGCACTGTAAAAACATTTCCTGTGATTTAAATAAATTGGAAAAGGTGACTTAAATTACCAAAATTCAAAGCAGGGATTTCACTATCAATGGTGTATTTAACAATTTCATAACTATATTAATTTAATAACATAACTATAAGAATTTAAAAATAAATTTATGACTGACAATTCGTAAACTTAATCTGTATTTTTTACAGTATGGTACTGTCGAAATATCGCAGAGTTTGTGAATACGTCACATTGAATGTTACACAAGCTTCAAATACATTTAGTTTAAGAATTGTTAAATTGTAAAATTATAGGAAAATTGTTTTATAGTGCTTCAGACTGACGTTGGAAAGGTTAGGTTAAGACCCTTTATAAGATTATGGTACTTTGATTGGTTGAGCATATTAATTTACACAATATATACATACCTTAATTACAGCCCACTACACAAATATAAAGAAGAAAAATATAATTGACATGAAGAGTCCACAAACACCAATAATAATTAATACTGCGAAAGTTTCGGTTCTGTCCTTACTGTTCACAGTGGTTCACAGAAATGACGTCACTATTTTCTCATGAGTATACTACTCCATTTTGTGAAGCAGATGGCGCTTCTATTAACCTGATGAGGTACGGATCAGATCCATATGATTTTCCTTGCTAAGGGCCGCGGACGGAGAGCCTGATCAGGGCCGCCTCAGGAACAAGGAGCAAATTGGGCAATTTCTACACGGGAGATGGTTACTTTTTCAAGAGTTATTTATTCAAGAGTTATTTTTTCAAGAGTCAAAAATCAAAACCAAAATGAAAAACATGCATTGCTTTTTGGCAACAAAATTTTCTGCTTCCACTTATAGCGTAATAAGTGATTTTCGAAAGAACTAAATACGAAATCAGACTTCGGGAACGAAACCGCCCATTAAGTGGATACATAGATCATAGCTTGTTGTACAGTGTAATCACTATTTCGAATTCAAATAGTGAATACAGATTTTAATGTCTCATGTACATGATTAATCAGATTTAGTACACTGAAATTATTGTAAAATGCGAAAACGCTTACCTCCAACTTGAGCATGGAAAGCTACTCCCACAGCACAAATGGAATTGTTTGCCGTTGCAGCTACTTCACCAGCACACCTCGTACCATGCCTATTACTATCTACTAGATCGTATCGAGGCATTGGATCTTCGTCATGATTATTCACGTCATAACTAGCCTGTGGATCCTAAAACAGAGGCGTGCAGAGTTTATCAGTTGTGATGTTGCAATTTGCAACTCACAAGACATACTTCATGATAATATTTAAATTAAAGATAATTCAACAAATCATGAATTATAATATCTGGTACACTACTGAGGCTACACGATACTCCATGTTTCGTTTCGATATGGTTTGTAATTAAATTTCTTATCGCTGATTCGTTTCGAAGTTTTAATTTTTTCTACATGTAAACCCTTGTTCGGAGTCAACATCATCATCGTGGGACATCGCAGAAGGTTTAAAAGTCGAATCGACGTCGTAACCGTCGTATGATGGTCGAGTCGAAATTACCGTCGAAAAATTATTCGGTTTCGACTATGTTTTTTATGCTCCAGAGATACTTTATAAATTATTATTTACTGCAATGTAAGTGATTTTATCAAAATTTGTTGCAATTTACAGGGTTTAAAAAATCAACGTCGAAGTGACGTCGATTCGACGTCATTTCGACCTCTTTCAGGCAAATTTTATATTCTATAATCTGATGCCTGCATGCGCGCGATGTTATGAAACCTGCGCTAATATCTGAACTATTTTATGACGAAACCTAACCTTTTTTTTCACATTTTCACTCATCCAAATCCAGCCTAACGTGGATGTGACATTTTGCTATAGTGGCTCAATGCAATTAATATTTATTAAAGAATTATTTATTGTTGAATCAAATGAAAATCATTTAATTTTAATAACCAAAATAATGAATTAATTATTTTTCCCGGGTAGAAAATATTTCAATATAAATGTTTCTCATTTAAAGTTACATTTATATTCAAAGTTCTTTTAGAGTAATTCAATTTATTGTTGAAATTAATGTTTCGCTGAACATGAACACAACGATGGTATATTTTTAAGTATATTTCGTGAATCAAAATTCTAATTTTATCAATATTACTCCCAAGTGTTAATTGCCAAAGCTGAAAATACTCTGTGTTTGAATTGGCCAAGTTGTGGACAGCGGCCTTTGTCGGATTTTTAAATTTACCTGCCTTCAGCCGAAGCTTCACCCAGTATCGGCGCTATACTAAGCCGATTGTCACATTTATTACTGCA
>CAKNWT010306826.1:0-12255 GCA_932066315.1 Andricus coriarius | reverse complement strand
TGGAATAAATCAAGCACTAACCTCAAACTTCAATTGCTTCATCTTACTTGATAAATACTAGCTGTAAACATGTTTTTGTGTATACTAGTTGTTTTATCATACCTAAAGTCGTCAAATTTTGTCGCTCCTTAAAATAAATTTACCTTAGATAAATATCTGATAAAAATACAAAATGCACTTGTGTAAAACTGTCATATACATTATTTAGGAGCTTTACAGGTTATGTATTTTTGTGATTTTGCAAAGTTTTGAATGATGTAAATTAAGTTCAAGAATTGAATGGGCGTAAAGAATTTCAAAACATTGTAAAATTTGAAGATGAACCTGTATAGTCCATAATTAAATGTGACAATTTTATAAATGCTTTTAGTATTTTTATCATTATGCTGGATAATTTCACAACAAATGTATTATCAAGCATAGTATACATATATATATATGTTCTCGGGTTGCGGATAGAGGGTCCCTGTACCAAGGGTTTCTTCTGAATATGGTTACAATAATTAATAAGCAGTCGCAGACAATTGCCCAGGGATGGAACCGAAGGAATAACCCCTAAGCGGAGGCGTGACAATCGTGCCGAAAGCTGAATGACACCTGGGTGAGGTGTCTTAAACGGTGACTCTGGGATACCGGGCGACCTCTCAGAGTATGCAGCCTTATCCTTGCATGCGGGGCTCTACAAGGATGGACGAACCCTTTCCCTAGCTGCTCGTGGGAACAACAATGACGCCACCAAAACACCCAAAAGTTGTAAAAGCGGTTCAAAATGATCGAACGCGCAGAGCACCCGACAATGGGTCGGCTAACAATGCCGATAATCCTAGAGTTCGGGGTGCTGAAAATAATTTAGATGGAAACACGACGACGAACCGGCGAAACGCCCACATTGAGTGGACGAATCAACTCAAGGATGACTTGCTAGACTGCTACGATGCCAGCATTATCCCTGTTCATCGAGGCTTTATGGCGCGTATGCATACTCTGTGGTGCCAAAAACACCCAGAGCTTCAGCACGTTTCGATTCAATCGTTGCGAAATCAACGTGCCTACCTCTGGAAAAATGGATATGTACGCGGAGCGCTTCCCCAACCGCTGCTTGATCAAGCTGCAGTCGAAGATGAGGAAACGACATTAAGACCAACCGCGGAAAACAGGCACCTTCTGAGAGATGATCACGATTTCAGGACAAGAAGGAACATTAACATGCAAGTTCCTCTTAAGCACCAAGATCTGGCTGAAATGGATGCCGCTCTTCGTGGAGAAATCTAGCAAGAATCCGACCTCTGGACCATCAATTGCTCAGTTTATGGTGCTGCGAGAGCGTCAGCTGATTCAAATCGAAGGCTCAAACCTACGATGGATCAAAATACCAAAAGATGCTTACATCAACTGAACAAGAAGATTGGATGGGCAAGACAGAACGCTTCTTGTGTTCAGTGTATGATTGACTACATAACATCTGGTAGACCGTTCACGGAAAGGGTTCGAAAGTTCGCCCAAGAACTAATGATCTTGAATCAAACACTAAACAAGTCAAAGCTGCTGACAATCAAGCATCATATTGTTGAGAAAATGCGGCTATTTTCTGACGCAAGGAGAAGAATACAGAAGAGAGAGATGGATCAGGGAGAATCAATAGTTTCTCGCTGACCCATCTCGCCTGTTCAATGATCACCCTGTTTTTATCAAAAATCCACCCAAGCCCAACGAGGTAGAGACTTTTTGGAGAGAGGTATACAAGATCCCGAAAACACTAGAGTTAAAAGAAAATACTGAAAATATCATCCGCTTCAAGGAATTTTGCGACAACCTCATAAAATTTGAGGATGAATGTCCATCAATCACTGCCGCAAAAGGTGAAAAGAGAACTTAGAGGAACGAAGAACTTTTCCGGTGCTGGACCAGATTGTATCAAGAACTTCTGGTGGAGGAAGGTTACTTCTACCGACCAACATTTGGCCCGCATATTCACCTCATCTTTAAAGTCAGAGACGCCCATTCCGCAGTAGCTGGTGTTAGGACGCACTATACTCCTACCGAAAAAAGGCAACTTGTCCAACCCAGAGAATTACAGGCCAATAACGTGTTTGAACACACTGTATAAGATCTTTGCAGCTATCCTAAACAACAGGATTGATCCGCGAATTGAGGCTGTGTGGCGTGAGATGTACGAACAACGTGGCTCCAAAAAAGGTGTAGCAAGGTGCCGAGAGAACCTGCTACTTGACAGGTGTATCTGTAAAGACGCTGCAGCCCATCAACGCCTCCTGTCAATGGCCTGGATTGACTACCGGAAAGTTTTCGATTCAACCTCTCATAGACTTATCATCTGTCTGTTGGAAAGCTTGAAGGTGCATCCACACATAGTGAGATGCATAGAGAGATTAATGCTTCTTTGGAAAACTAGATTTACTATCTCATCTAGAAATTATCGTGTGACAACAAACAACGTCACCTTCAAGAGGGGTGTCTTTCAGGGCGATACCATTAGGCCTTTACTTTTTTGCATTACACTTCTGCCTCTATCTCTTGCACTACGAAATTCTTCTGGATACCTTGTGGCAACACTAACCAGCGCGAGCATAAGGTCACTCATGTATTTTACATGGATGACCTGAAGCTCTATGCCTCTGGTAGACGCAAACTTCAAATGGCCATAAATATCGTCGCGAAGTACACAGAAGAGATTGGGATGGACTTTGGATTGGATAAATGTGCCAAAATTCATCTGAAGGACGGAAAGATTGCTGGCATTCCCGAGGACCCTGAGCTTGTGGATATAGGTTTTATCAGACATCTTAACACTGGAGAGACCTATACATACCTGGGTGTGCCTCAAAGCCGCATTCAGGACGTAACATCAGTAAAGGAGTCTCTCCAAAGCAGATAAAAGCATCTTCTTCGACAGATTTGGTCTTCCAATCTGTCTGCGTTGAACAAGATATCTGCGACTCACATTCTTGACGTCCCGGTTCTACTCTACTCGTTTGGTGTAGTTCAATGGACGAAGAGCGAACTCAAGGCGTATCGTTCTAAGTCCAGCTTATATCGTAGCCAATGGCAGAGATCCTCTCCTAAAAATGGTCAGGAACCACGAGATGATTGGTGAAGGAGCTTTCCTTTACGAAGCCGCGGAGCAAGCGGCCGAGACTCTTGGCCGGCATTTTAACATCAGAAGTGAAGAAATTGCATTAGTCCATCTAGATCCTTCACTTCTGGAAGCCGAAGTGAAGAAATCAGAAGTTCGAAAATTCCACCAAGAGCTGCTCGACAAGAAAATGCACGGAAATTTTCACAAAAATGTAGAAAAACAGTCCTTGTCGAAGGAGCAAACTTTTGCTTTCCTCAGATCATCAGGCCTTAATTCTGGTACAGAGGGTTTCATTTTCGCATACCAGGACGGTGTCATTTCCACCTTAGAATACCGTGACCGCATTTTGTGTCAAGAAGTTCCCAGCGATAGGTGCAGAGCGTGTCATGCACACGCTGAGTACCTGGAACACATACTATCGGGGTGCCCCACCCACGCAGAAACGACGTACATCTACAGACATAATGCGGCCTTAAGAGTCCTTTATTACCATCTTTGTCGCTCTTACGGTGTTGGCCGCGACCTGCCATGCTGAACGCTCCGAGGGAGATAGAGTCAATTTTCTCAAACGAAAAGTGCCAAATTTTATGGAACTACGATTTTCGGACATTGTTCTCCAAGACTTCGAGAACGAACTATATTCGTGATCGAATTCTCGGCACAGTCTGAATACAACATCACTGTCAAGGAGAAAGAAAAGGAGTAGAGGTATCAATACCTTAAAAGGGAGCTGCAATAGCTGTACCCAAAGTATTCGGTACAAGTAATTGTCCTTGTGATAGGTGCTCTTGGAGGTGTGAAGCTATCACGAAATGCTGTACAATTGCGCGCAATGTTATAACTATTATGCTGTACAGTGTACTGTAACATGAACGTGAAGAGTTCTAACCTCTTGAACACTCCCGGGCTCATTGGCTGAGCGCGCACAGTGGTGTCAGTGGTGGGGGGAACGGCCCGGACTGCAGTGATCCGCTCGTACATTACTTGCCCTAGACGCGCAATACGCAGGCAGTGCTCTCAACACGGGCTTTTTGCACTACTGCGCATGCGCTGCATAAGGCGCTTCATTAGGTATTTCCCGTTGTGACGTCAGCTAGCAAAATATCTGCACGCCGAGGGCCAGACAATAATACCAATAGTATCGGACAAAATTTTTTTTTGTTATAACGTATAAAATAATTATTTTTTAACATAATTGTATTTGAACATTATTTTTATTTTCTAATAAATATTCAATTAAATAATAAAATCGATTAGAAAAATTTGCAACGATTTTATTATTAATTTAAAAAGCTTTTTAAAAATAAAAAATAATATCCATATACACTTGCAGTGGAAAATCATTTTTGTCCAAGTTACAAAAAAAAATAAGTTTCATTCCCTGCAATTGGTATAATTTCTTGGTCCTCATCGTGCAGACATTTTGCTAGCTGACGTCACAACGTGACGTCATTATCGTTATTAAGTAATAACAGGTTGGGTGGGATAGAATTCAAGATGTCTGCACGCCGAGGGCCAAATAATAATACCAATTGCATTAAATGAAACTTCATTTTTTGATTAATTCAGAAGATCATTATTTTTAAACAAAAGTGTAGTTAGACATCAATTTTCATTTTCCAAAAGCTATTCAATTAAATAATAAAATCGATTAAAACAATTTTAACGATTTCATTATTTTATTAAATAGCTTTTTAGGAATGAAAATAATATTCTATCAGAATTAAAGTGACAAATCATTTTTGTCCAAGTTAGAAAAAAAATTATGTTTCGTCCCCTGCAATTAGTATTGTTACTTGGGCCTTGGCGTGCAGACACCTTGACAGCTGACGTCATAAAATTAAATACCTAATTAGTTATTTTTACTTTAAACACAAATAATGGATTAAATGCATGGGACAAAACTTTATTTTATGTTCTATGTTCGTAATAAATAATAATTACAGTCATTTTATTATTTCATTGAATAGTAATTTAAAAAATAGAAACTAATTTCTAAACACACTTATTCAGAAACAATTAGTTTTTATGAAGATATTAACAAAGTAGGGGGAAAATGGATCAAATCCCATGCATTTGATCCATTGTTTTCCCTTCAGCAGTTAACGAAGTGAACTTAGTTGATTATAAAGTGAAAATGTGTAATTGGTTGCCCTTTGCGCGCTTATTTGTATTCTTAACAACTACAATTACTTTATTCATTATTAATAATTAAAAAACATTATATTTTAACATGTGTGAGTCGTATGTGGATGGCTTTTAATATATTATGTACATTATGAGCATTAGGTTCAAAAACAAAATAAGTATTTGGTAAATAAAAAATATAATTGTATTTAATGTAATCAGTTTTTCATTATTTTAATTGTTGTTACTGGTGTATGCACTTAAAATTTTGGATACATATTAACTAAATTGGATATAGAAAGTATATTACAGGTACATTTTGAAATATGCAAGATTTATAAGTTAAATATTGAATAGAAAATCAGTCGAGTTTATTTTAAAACTTTCAAAAAGCATATTAAGTAAAAGGTGATATTTTTTTTTAATTACTAGTATAGATGTTGAATATATTTTTGATAATAAAGAATCAGCGTGTTTCGAGCTGGTTTTCAGTTTCTTTTCAAAATTTGAAAAATATCAAAATTTTCAAAGATTTTAAGGGATGACTGAAAAATCCAGAAAAATAAAATTCTTGACACTGTAAAATTTCAGAATTAAAAAATTTTCGATTGATAACATTTCTGAAATTATAAAATTGCCGAAATTTAAAAATCTTGTATCAGAAAATTTTCGAATAATACAATTTACGACAGAAAATTGCTAAATTATCAAATATCCTTGCTAGAAAATTCCTCAATTGAAACAATTTAACACACGTGCAAGCAAACTTTGCAAGATTTAACTCAGCATTGATTCATTTCTAAGCTTCTTTTTCATTTTTTTCAAATAAAAAATTCGTTTTTTGAGAACGTTTCTCGTCATTTTTTCAATACTATGTAAATTTTCAAACGAAATTGTTTATCCAAAAATATATTTTTTCAATTGTTATTATTTTCAATTGAAACAATAATATGTAAAAATGTTAAACATTAAAAAAGTTTGTTTCTTTGAAAAAAATATTTAATTTTGGAATTTTATAACTCGGAAAATTTCTCTTTCGGATATTTTATAATTTGGCAATTTTCTGTCAGGAATTTTATTATTTGGGAATTCTTCAGTTCGGATATTTTATAATTCGGTAATTTTCGGTCGGGAATTCTATTATTCGGGAATTTTCAAATTTCTGCAATTTTATAATTTCGGGAATTTTATAACCCGGGAATTTTCCTATTCGAAAATTTTACAGTATCAGTAATTTAATTTTTCTGGATTTATTTGTAGTCCTTTGAAATCTTAGATTTTTTATTTCTCGCATGATGAAAAGGAACTAAAAAAAGCTTTAAACGCGTCGATGTTATATTATCAAAAATAAAATTAACATTTATGCTGGTAATTAACAAAATTATATTATCGTTTACTTAATTTCACTGTACCATTGATTTTGACCTTCAGGTCGATTTTCAAGGTCATTTCAAGGTCAAGACCCCTATTTTTGGCTGCCGATTTGAATAGAGCGGAAAATTGTACGTCAAAAATGTACTACGGAAATCTTGTTTTTGTGACCATGAAGGGGTAAAAAATCAAGGTCAAATGTCCAAAGACTAACAGACAGGCAGGCATATAGACATTTTGTAAAAACCTGTTTTTTGGGTTCAGCGGGTCTCAAAACGTGTACATTTGACAAAAACGGGGGGGCGGGGGGTGTCACGTCCCGAGCAAAAGGCGAGGGTAGTATGGAAAATAGGAAAAGAGGGAGACCAGTGTGCTGATTATGTCAGGCTGGTAAGACCTGACCAATTATTTATTGTGGGTTTTTGTGTCACTTATCGGCGCTACGCGGACTGTCTCAGAATTCAGAATTTGAATAAGTGTGAGATAGTTGCTTTAACAATGATATTATTATAAGGAATAAGAACAGAGTTAAGAGTAACATAAATTAACTTACGTGCACCTTTCTACGCTTGGAAGGGCGAGAGTGAGTTGCTTTGTCGGTTGGAACTCCGCGTTTATCGCAGAGCAGCGACGGAACTCTACCGGATGTTTTTAATAGTGAAAAGGTGTACGATCACTTTACAGTAATGGTAGTGTGATACAGGGTCCGACAGCAGATACCCAATCCACATTTGAGTTCTTTTCGCGATCGTTAATACTGCGGACTTTATTCGGAAAGTTACTCTGCGACGACCGAAAGCCTCAGCCGAAGGGACTTAGTCCAGGACTTGATCACGTTAACTATTTTGAATTTGAACTTTAAACTATGCGACTTAATCAGAGTGTTTCTTCGGTCACAATGAGATAGAAGCCGTTACTTTGTCAAAACTATTCGTTAACTGTAGATCGAAGTGAACAGTATGACTGCCGAGAACGTAAGGCAATTGACAAGGGTTGCGCTGGGGTTTATATATATCTTGGACTTCGCAAAAGTCACGTAATTGTGACAAAAGTCGGTAAAGAGTTTTATGTTCCTCGAATTAAGCATATTAATGTCCCGTCCATCGAAACTTTCGATGATGGGATGTCTGTTTTCTAGATCAGCGAGAAGTTATTTGATATGCGCGAATTTCCTTATTGAATGTCGGGCGATTCATGCTGGTGACTCATGCTGTGATCGCGTGTCTCAACTCTCGACCTTTCAAAAGTTTGAATTTTATACGTTAGCTTAGCTATAGGCGATATCTTTAGGCAGACATTTTCGGTTACAATCTTTTCTGACTATGCGCATTTTTCTCCACTAAGTGGGTTATACTTTAATAGTAAACTGTAGTATGACATTATATTGATAACTTATTACTTTACTTTTAGACATACGCGTGCATTCATGTTCCATATGGTTACTTTTACTTTGTTGTTAAGTCTTAACACAGAGATTCAATTACTGGATAGTACTTTAATTTATATTCGAATATTAAAAGGCTGTGAAGTGGGCTTAATAGTTTTATCTGTAAGTGTGAGAGAGAGAAGAATGAACGAACGCGGGAATCGAAAGAGTCAGTCTTTGTAGTTCGGCTAACGCGTGCGGTGCTCCCTTGTGTTCGGTCATCGATTAAAATCTCATGGTCCACTAACTTCGTGTAATCTTATCAAAACCCTGTCCACTACCTCCGGGTAGTCGTACTCTATCATATCTCTGTCCACTGTCGCAAGACAGTCGCATCATAATTTATCATATCTCTGTCTACTATCGCAAGAGAGTCGCATCATAACTTATAATATCTCTGTCCACTGTCGCAAGACATTCGCATCGTAGTTTATATAACTACCTCCTGGTTAAGGAGGCGTTTTCTTTTAACGCGTCAAAAGAACGGAAATCACCGGATGTGCGGGGTGTGTGTGTGTTGCGTGCAAAACGGTCTTCTTTCGCGTATTTTCTTAACTTCTGTAAATTTCCTGTGATTGAATAAATTAGGGTTTTTTGTGCCGTATGGCTTTTTCCCTCAAAATATTGTTTCAGTTTAGGCTATAGTGCATATGCGGAAATAGATAAAAATACGATTTATTTAAAACAACTCGTTGAGCCACCTAGGGCGAAACGAGAATAAAAGATTCTCTTCCTTTGTTTTTGTCGTTTGATGGTGCATGACTTTTCTGTCTGCACCGGTCGGACAGACAGAGGTATAAATGCACCATGAGAATTAAACATGGTGCCTTCCCTTAGGTTTGATTCCTCATAAATTCGTAGAAGACCGTTCACTTCACCATGTGCACCGGTGCCGGGTTCGCAGGCGTGAAGCTCACGTCTGGCCGAGTGGCGCGCGCATCCGTCCCATTTTCTTTCAAGTGCTACAGAGACGTCGCTGTGGAGTCCGTCATTTCAGCAATCACGTCAGTCTCAACACCCAACATTTGAAAGAGGTTAGGTCACTTTCATACATGAAAACAAACCGTTGTTGCGACCGGCCGAGGCAGTTTTTCAATAAGATTTAAATCAGCAAATTTATTTATTACACAAAAATGGCTCTTTCTAAGGAACAAAAGACACGGATTTCTTTCATTGCTAAGAAAGGAGAAACTTTAGAGAAGAGAATCGCGACTATCAAAGAGTATCTCAAAAAGCCCGATTGCAATTCCCTCAATGCGAAATTACGTTTACAGAGTTTAACTAGTCTTTTTGAAGACTACGCGAAGTGCAATGATGAGTTAGCTTTTTGAATCCGAATCACCCGCGATTGAATAATTTCGATGAAATCGAAACTAATTATTTTGAAGTTGCTACTTCGGTAACCGGGTTGCAGGCTGCTGCGTCACCTATCGCGAATTCCGCCCTCAACACTAGTAATTTTACTTTTACCGAAAGAATAGATAAACCTAAATTACCTGAAATTAAAATACCAACTTTTGACGGGAAACATGATCAGTGGTTGACATGGAAGCATAACTTCGAAGCTCTTGTACATTCTTGTACTGACGTGAGCAATTATGTCAAACATACGCAACTAATTAACGCACTTAAAGGATCAGCTTTAAATAAAATAAATTCTTTCCCCCCGAGCGAGGAGAATTGTTCAAAGGCGTGGTCAACGTTGAACGAAGCGCGCTGATCCTGAAGAGCTCTCCTCGCTCATAGACAAAACGAGACAACACCTCAGTATGTTAAATAAAATTGACATGGAATTTAAAGAACAGGCAGTCATCAGACTAATAGGAAGAAGTTTACCGCCGGGAATTTTGGCCAGATGGCAAGATCGTTTGGATGGGAACAAAAATTCCCTGAGCTGGATGAATTTTACAAATTCATTCAAGCCGCCGTTTTTAAACTTCGTTCGATAGAGAATACTGCCTCTATCGGCCGCAACAACGTTCTGAGGCGGGGGGGGGGGGCGGCGTGAAAAAATGAACTATGTCCCAAACAAAGCGAGAAAGGTCGAGACACGCTCCCTTCTTACATCAAATCAAAACACGTCAAGAATGTCTTGTCCAAAATGCAACGAGGATCACGCAATTTATCAATGTCCTTCATTTAATGAATTAAAAGTACAAGAACGCGTTAATTTCACAAAAACACAAAGATTTTGCCGTAATTGTTTAGCTTGTCATCCTCCTCCGTGCAAAAGTTCAGGACGCTGCAAAAAGTGCAATCGAGACCATCACACCTTGTTGCATTTTGAAAGGGGATTCAGATTTGAGAACCCTCAAAACAAAAAGGAGGTCAAACCTTCCAAATCGAAACCACAAGCATGACTAACTAGTCATACTTTCGCCTCAAGATCTTTTATCTCACCCTCTCAATTAATGACCACAGCTGTTATTAAAATACAGAATAATCAAGGCAATCAATTCATGGCCCGAACTTTATTAGATTCTTGCTCCACTGTAAATTTAATCACAGAAAAACTAGCAAAAACTTTAAAATCAAAAAGACAAAATTGTTCGATTAACATGGGCGCGGTTAAAAATTTATGCATAATTTCAAATGAATACATCAAAGTTGCTTTTGGCTCAAATTCTAGCGATTACAAAAAGGAATGAAACTTTCTTATTGTTCCAAAAATTGCAGACGCAATCCCAGATGAAGTATTTCCTAGAGATTTATTTAATATACCCAAAAGTATTCAGCTCGCTGATCTTCAATTTCATGTACCAAAGCCAGTCGATGTTTTAATAGCTTCAGGGAACACATTAGAAATGTTATTAGTCGGTCAGATTAAATTACAACATCAGAGCTCTCAAATCATTTTACAAAAAACCATGTTAGGATGGGTAGTAGCAAGTGATTTGGAAAGTGACATTTTGGGTAAAAAAGCGTCATGCAATGTAGTAAAATTAGACAGACTAATTGAAAGGTTTTGGCATGTGGAGGATTTTGATCATGAGCCTTTAAAATCTAGGGACGAATCGGTTTGCGAACAACACTATATGAACAACACACAGCGTGATGCAACTGGCAGGTACATGGTACGACTTCCATTTCGTGATCGCAAATTCAAACCTGGAGAATCTAGAACTCAAGCTTTAAAACGTTTCTATGCTCTTGAAAACAAATTCGAATCAAATTCTCATTTAAAATCCAAATATAGCAAAGTACTAGAAGAATACATTTCCTTAGGTCATATGACATTGTGTAATGATGATTTGACTGAGGGATGTTATCTGCCACATCACACTGTTACAAAAGCATCTAACGACCAACAAAGGTCCGAGTGGTTTTTGACGCATCTGCGAAAACCTCAACCGGTATTTCACTTAACGAAGTTCCCTTGGTGGGTCCTACAATTCAGAATACCATTTTTGAACAGACACTTAGATTCAGAACCCATACTTTTGTAGTCACAGCTGACATTGAAAAAATGTACAGGCAAGTTCTGGTACATCCCGCTGACAGGAAATTTCAAAAAATCTTTTGGTATTATCAGGGTAAAATAAGGACATTCCAACTAAATACCGTCGCCTTTGGTACAGCTAGCGCACTTTTTTTAGCAATCCGTACTTTACATCAGTTAGCTAAAGACGAGGATAAAGATTTTCCGCGTGCGGAAAAAATTCTTTTCAGAGATTCTTATGTCGATGATTTAATTTCAGGCGAGAATTCTGCCAAAGAAATATTAGAGATTCGAGATGAATTAATTGAATTATTAGCTCGCGGGGGTTTTGTAATTAGACAGTGGTCATCAAACAACAATTCAGTTTTAAACAACATCGATAAAAAATTCTTTAATCTGGATTATATAGTTAGAGAAAATCCATTTCAAAAGACATTAGGGATTATTTGGGATTCCCAAAAAGATATCTTGACTTATGCGGTGAAACCAATCAATGCCCATAACGTATCCACCAAGAGAAAACTGTTATCCGAAATTTCTAAAATCTTTGATCCGCTCGGCTTATTAGGTCCAGTCAGTTTGTATGCTAAAATATTGATTCAAGATTGCTGGAAGTCAAAAATCACTTGGGATGAATCTCTTCCCCAAAACATTCAGATCAAATGGAATTACATAGCCGAACAATTACCATGTCTCAAAGACGTTTCAGTTACTCGTAAAATTCTAATTGAAGATTCAGTTGAAAACGAAATACACGGATTTTGCGATGCTAGTTCTCAGGGTTACGGAGCATGTTTA
>CAKNWT010306824.1:0-10869 GCA_932066315.1 Andricus coriarius | reverse complement strand
ATTCTTTTTTTTTTTTTTTTTGTAGGTATTTCTTTTCATCCCTTTTCCTCTAATTCCTACTCACTAGGTCCTAATTAGCCTTTATTTAATTATTTTGAATTTTCTTAGTTTAGATTTAACCTATTATCCTTGTTTTTTCTATTTGTTTTCCATAAATTTTCCTCTTTTGACTAGTAATCTAATTTCTTAATAAATCCTATTTTGTTATCAAAATTTGGATTTTTCTAAATTTTCAAAATATATATACTTTTCTTATTATTAAATTTCAAAAAGGAATTTAAATACTGTAAGCATGCATACAAATATACACATACGTATCCCTTTCATTTTACTCTATTTTTGATCTGAATTCCATTATTCTGAAAATATTGGAACAAGATTTTCTGAAAATTTCCTAAATCATATACTCAATCCTTTTAAAATAATTTAAAAATTTTTTGTATGTATGGTCCTATTTACTACTAACCTTACCCCCTTAAAAATCTCTACTCCGGAGAGATAAAATTTTAATTTCTAATTTCTCATTATTATCGATATTTTTCAGGGGTCGCATCGCAAGAACGCATGTTTTATACGATTCATATGGACTATGGATGTGGTCCCATCTCCTTTAAGGATTTCAACATTATAGTCGCTCACTAATCGGATAATTTTGTATGGACCTTCATAATGGTCACCTAATTCATTAATTCTCTTCCCACATATTAAATAAACATACTATCCTTCCTTGAAATTCATCTGATTGACTTTTCTATCATAATATTTTTTACATCTTCGTTTTGCAGCTTCAAGTCGAAAATGAACCATGGATTCTGTGGTAACTAACTTATTGAGGATATTGTCCACCAATTGGATATAGGTAATAGGAATCTGTTCA
This sequence comes from Andricus coriarius, assembly GCA_932066315.1. Taxonomy (NCBI): domain Eukaryota; kingdom Metazoa; phylum Arthropoda; class Insecta; order Hymenoptera; family Cynipidae; genus Andricus; species Andricus coriarius. The sequence continues at coordinate 9,992 of CAKNWT010306824.1, read as the reverse complement.
TCAGCAAATTCGGAGGAAAAATTGCTTTTCGACCGAATACTAGTTCATGGGGAGTTACGCCGGTGGATTCGTGGACCGACGTGTTAAAAGAGAACATGGCATGCGGCAACCACAAATCCCAGTCTGATTTTCCGCAATAATGACGAAGATATTCCACAAATGTGTGGTGACTTCGTTCATGAGCTCCTAGAGATTGTGGATGATAAGCAGATGATTTATATTGAGTAATTTTAAAAAGTTCCGCAAAACCTGCCATAATTTCACTCATAAATTGTGTTCCTTGGTCCGTTTGAATTGATTCAGGGCATCCAAATCGGCATATGAAATGTTCAGCAAAAGCAACTGCAATTGTGGGAGCATCTATGTTAGCCAACGGAATAGCCCCTGAATATTTTGATAAAAAGTCTTGCCAAGTTAGCATATATTCATTTTTTGAATCGGACTTGGGTAGTGGACCAACTAAGTCCATTTGAAGCTTTTCAAAAACTCTGGAAGGTGTATCCGTAATACACATGAGTAATTTCGTCTTAACCCTGACTAATTTTTTTTTTGGCAAGAATCACATGTTTTAACATAATTCTGAACGTCTTCTTTCAACCCTTTCCAATAAAACTTTTCTTTAACACGCTCATAAGTTTTCAATACTCCCTTATGACCACCTGTTACTGAATCGTGACTTTCCTTGAGAATTTGTGACCTTCAACTTTCGGGTGGGATTGTAACCTCCCCCGTACAGATAGTGATTTGAAAATTTTCCGTAGCGAAATAAGTTTTAAAAAGAACTTCTATTAATTCCCAGAGAATTCTATGAAGCCCATTTCCTTTACGTGAAATACTAAATGAGTTTATCTTCAATTCACTTGCCGCATCTTTTAAGGTTGAAACGGCTGATTCGATGTTAATTGCATACATTTTATCATCAAACTTATCCTTGATAAATCGGTTAAAAATTGCTTTATTTTTATGCCTCAAAGAAATTACCTGTTCGATTTCTACCTTATCATTCTTCAAATCTTGCAATTTAATAATTGCATTATCCATTAAACCTCGACCTACAGGTGTAGTTGATATGTGATCACAAGATGTAAAATTTATCAAGTGATCTTCTCTCATCCATAATGTGTCTCTACTGGTTTTAAATAAAGGGGTAAGCAAACCCCTACTACCCTGCGATTTTCCACCTTGAACAGGTAATTCATAAGCAATTTCGCTTTCGTAATTCTCATCTCCCTTTTCTATCACTTTAGAACACCGTAAGCTTCGATACTGGCCTACCATAGAGTTTCTGATTTCCTGATCTAAATAATCATCCTCATTTTCATCTCAACCTACCTCTGCCAACCCCTTTTTGAACCTGCGTGCGCACGCCTTAAGCTTAAGCAGTGTCTCACTGCCACACAGCCTCCCACTGCAACGCAGCCTCTCACTGCCACACAGCCTCTCACTGCAACACAGCCTCTCACTGTCACACAGCCTCTCACTGCAACACAGCCTCTCCCTGTCACACAGCCTCTCACTGCAACACAGCCTCTCACTGTCACACAGCCTCTCACTGTTACACAGCCTCTCACTGTCAGACGGCCTCTCACCGCTCTCATTCTCTAGGTCCACAGACAAACTCTCATTCGCTTGAACCGTGAACACGGCGGACAACTTTTTATTGTCCGCTTTATGGGGTGTCACCGACAATCTCTCATCATCGTGACTTTGGTACGCATCTTTCTCTTTATCACACCACCCCCCTCACCCTGGACATTAGCCTGATTGACCCCCGAGATCACAGACTGAATGACCACACCAATCTTGGTGTCAATCTCCATCCCCTCCGCACCTACATTTGTGCGGGTACCAATCTTGGCGCATACTTTCTCCCTCTCGGAAGAACTAAAAAATAATCTCTCTATTGGGTACTCGTGGTTCCAAATCTCTCTCTCTGCTGAATGAGTCACGGTGTGCTCCAGGACTTGCATTTCCCCAACACACCGATCCTCATCCTCAGAGATTTCAGAATCTATATCCATATTATTATCTTCAACGGAATCTACTACCGGATTTCTGAATAATGCGCCTGCATTTGAATTCACTCGCCCCGGTTTATGCTGGACTTCAAATTCATATTCCCTTAATTTGACCTTCCATCTGGCCAATCTTGACTCTAAAGTAGGATCATTCAACTGGTGCAACCATACCAAAGGACGATGATCTGTAACTAATATAAACTTTCGACCATAAATATAAGGACGAAATCGAGTAACGGCAAATTTATCTGCTAGCAATTCCTTTTCCGTAACATTATACTTAAATTGAGCACCCTGTAACGCGCGTGAAGCGTATGCTATTGGTAAATACTTTCCAATAGGACCCTGACTCAACACAGCTCCCAACGCATATTCTGAAGCATCCGTAGTTACTACAAAGGGTTTAGAAAAATCCGGATATTTCAATATTAGGTCGGAGCAAAGAATATTTTTTAGTGTTTCAAAGGCTTCTTGTGCATCTGGTGTCCATTCAAAAGCTACTCCCTTTTTTAAAAAATTATTGAGAGGTTTAGCTATAAGAGCAAATCCAGGTACAAATCGCCTATAATATCCCGATAGTCCTAAGAATTGTTTTATACTTTTTCGACATTTTGGATGAGGAAAGCGTCAAACAGCTTCTAACTTTTGGGGTCAGATTTTAAATCATCCTGTGATATTATATGTCCCAAATAAACGATCTCTTTGCGGAGAAATTTACATTTTTCGGGCTGTAGAACAAGATTCGCAGTTTTTAAACGCCCCATAAGTTTTTCTAATTTTTCGTTATGTTCTTTTAGAGATTTCGCGTATATTACTATATCGCCCATATACACAAATAATTCGACACACTGCAGCCCTGATAGTACCCTGTTTATTAATCTCTGAAACGTCGCGGGTGAATTTTTTTTCCAAATGGCATTCTATTAAATTCATAATGACCATAAGGACTGTAAAAGCTCGTCTATTACCATACGCCATCTTTATTGCCTTGAGGGTCAGGTATGGGTACAACCCATACAGCGGAATTATAAGGAGAATCTGAGGGTGAAATTGATTCATTTTTGATCAAATCTGCAGTTTCTTTAATGATAACTTCTTTATGAATGGGAGGATGCCTGTAACCCATTTTATAGACAGGAATTTCATCAGTTAATGTAATGCTATGTTTGATAGCATTGGTGCATCCTAAATGATCTCCTTTTAAATAAAATTGCTTTGTATATTTTGATATAGTGAAAACTAATGTGCCTCGTTCTTCTTTATTTAAACCGGATAAATCTAGTGTGTCTATCAGTCTGCGCAAACGATCCTCATAGTGATTTTGAATATTTTTCATATGTTTAGTAGTAGTTTCTGGAAAAGTTTTTGGAAGCTCAAATTCTTTAACTAAAACTTTTCCCAGATATATTCCAGGTCCTAAATCTACGAGTGGCAAATATCCTTCTCCTATTTCCGGGTTTGCAACTGGTAAGGTAAGAATTTGTTTAGTTCTAGCTTTTATCTGCAAATGTACATTTTCGAATTCAGGTGTGAATGGAAAAGTACCTAATGGATGTTTAATTTGTTTTTCTTTCAGATGAATCGAGGATTCGTTAAGAAATAGCATTCCCACAATTCCATCAGCTGGGAGAGGGAGTTCGTCGGGAACCACCTAAAAGGAGCAAGGACTGTCATTAATCCTTAGCAGAACCTCACCCAATGTAATTACGGACTTCCCCCCTATTCCACATAAAATAAATATGGCTACCTGATTTATGGGTATATTTAATTTCAATTTACCCTTATGATGTGAGGAAAAAATTTTCAATTTTTATTTCGTGGTCTCTGCAACCACCGTCTGCAAACCCCTGACAAATTTGCGATATCACTTGCCTCCTGGTTTAAAAACCACGGCAAAAACCTTGGAGGGGGTGTTCGCGGCTTGTCTCTCGTCCTTGACGTCCTTCCCTCACAGCTCGTACCCTCGTTCACTCTCGGATCTTCTTCTGGGCTACGTCCAATTTCCACCCAGATTCCCACGCTGGCTTCAAAAATTTTATAATAAGGCCTTCCTTCTTCTTACTTTGGGTTACGTTTAATTTCCACCCGGAATTCCCACGTTGTCCTCTTGAACTGGTACCAAATTGTCGATGACAATTGTCAAAAATTTCGAAACTTATTGTCCTTTTTTTTCTTTGTTGATTGTTTGAGATTTTGACTGACTAATAACTTTTATTTTTAATTATTTAATTCGCATTGCCTCATTTTAATTTAAAATTACTTTATATCTAAACTTATTAATTTAGACAAAAATATAAATTTCATTAAACAAATTTCCCAATCTAAAATACCTTGAATTTTCAATTTAAATGATTAATTAACTTTATTTTTACTCGTTTCCAACTTTATTTTAATAAGTATAAGTTTAAATTTTAGTTTATTACTTTTAATTTTCTTAAAATTATTCTGTTTACTGAACCATTTTTTTAAATTCAAATAAATCCCTATTTAACCAATTTTCAATTAATTTTTTTAATTAATTTTATTCCCAAAACTAAGGCCACACAAATTTTCACAATTTTAATTGCCAAAATGTTTTTCCTTTCACTTGGTTTTTGCTAAACGAAAAAAATGTTTTTTTTTTATTAACACTTTACACAAAGTTCACCGTATCCATTTTTGTTTTTGCACTGTATATTTTATTTTTGAGATTCCACCGCGACGAGTTTGTGGAATCCCACTTCTAACAACCGAAAAATTCCTGTAACGATCCGAGATAGTCCGGTCTCCGACTTGACGAATCCACCGATGCATTAGTCCAGGTCCAGTTGTACTTAATTGTTTAATAGAAGTGAATTAAAATAAATCCTTTTAATATTTAATTATTACATTGGGAAAGGGTAAAGTCAATAAGACACCAAAAGTTCTGATTTAAAATTGAAATATATTCCGACCACTGATTTGAAACGAGAATTTCTCTAAGTACGACTTTACAAATTCAAAGAGATCAGAGTCAAGGGTTCCGCGTTGCGTGTCAGTCAAAATCTGATCTCGGAAATCGATGGTGTTTTCGGGCTCCAGGATCGCGCAGCGATCCATAGGTCTCCCGCGCAATCCTACTCTTATTCACACTCACACGTCTAGCCAATCAAAAGTTAAAGTATTACCCCCAAACTCACTAAACCATGATTTAAGTCTTTCGTCAACCATGATGCAACCTAGCCTAGTTAGTTTACCAAAAAAATAATTCCATTAAACACGTTCCCTCAATTTTCCCCTTAATCATTCTTCCAAATAAACTTCCTTTTGAAATTAAACTGAGGCACGTCCTTTTCGCCCTCATTTCTGCGTATTAAACTGAGCTGAAAAAGAAGGCCTGAAGAAAACAACATTCCTCTAGAACACGTGCAAATCAATAACATTTTAACTACGCATTTGATGTTGAAATTTCTACAGAGTCAGTTCACTTTTTTAATATACCAAGTCTCTCATATCATTTCGCATGTCCGGGAGGTGTTGCCTCTAATGGACAGTAAGGGCATCAATAAACAATCACAGATTGTTACAGGAAGGCATAGCACTGCACTTATTAAGATGGCGGATTCACTCACCAAACTTATATCGAAGAGGACACAGCTCAGGACAAGCAGTCCTTTTCGATTGATCTTAAAACAGTTCTTCGACCAAATCCCTTTACGTCGATGCACGTCTCGGGGACCGAATGGCGTCCCTTTGTTCACGCGAAGTTTATTGAAGGAAAGAGGGACCTCAAAATCCGCCCCTTTTTTGCTCCCAACGTAGTTTTTGAAGGAAAGAACATAAATTGACGCAACAAATCTCAAAATAATAGTGAATGCATACTTTAACCGGGTTCGTCATTATTTTACCCTTTCACCCCCTTTTAACTCTGGAAAATGGAAAAACTACCCCTAATTGGGAGTAAAAAGAACTTTATGCATAAGAACGTCATTGAAATAGCCTTTAAATATGTTTTTTATGTAGGTATGATCGCCTTGGTATATTAACGTATAGTCTCTACGGCCATTCTTCTTACATAGCACCATTTCAACCCCTAAAAACCCGAAAACTACCCCTATCAGTAAGTGAAATGTACACCGGCACTATAAGAGTAGGTAGAATAGTTTTCAATAGTTTTAAATCAAACAGTGACGCTTTGAATCTGGAAAATCGAAAAACTACCCCTATGCGGCGGTGTAAAACACGTCATGAACAATAATGTGCATAAAATATTTTTGAATTATTTTTTCCCCATAGATAGAATAAATTAATGTCAATGTATAATAACTACGTTAATTCTACTTACTTAGCACCATATCAACCCATAAAAACCGAAAAACTACCCCTATCAGGGGTACAAAGTACTTCATTACCAAGAACGAGGATGAAATATTTTTTTACTTTTTTTTCCTGTATATATGATCAGGCTAGTGCTAATGTATAATAACTTCGTCAATTTTGTCTAATAGTTTTTCATCATAACAATATAATATGTATCTCAATTATACTTACTCAGTGATGCTTCAACTCTTGAAAATCGAAGAACTACCCCTACAATGAGTTATTGGGTTATGGGTTATATAACCCTATATAGTGAAGGTACTTGCATATTTTTGTATAGGTTTGTGTTTGTATATGCGTGTGTGGATGTGTGTGTGTGTGTTTGTTTGACAAATAGTCTGCCCTGAAGGCTGTGTTTGGTCCGCGGGAACTATTTTAAGTCAATCCTACTCTACGTTCGTAAATAAACGTGAGGGCTTTCCCCTATCCGCCACCTGGGGACGCGCTACGACGGGGTTCACGTCCCCGCCCTCATAGATATGACACATGTCATGACACATGGCATGGCATGACACATGACGTGACACATGGCATAGCAAGACACATGACATGACGCATGACATGACGCATGACGTGACGCATGACGAGACACATGACGTGACGCATGACGTGACACATGACGTGACGCATGACGTGATACATGACGTGACGCATGGCATGACGCATGACGTGACATATGACATGACTAATGACATGACACATTGGAAGCCATAACATGACACATGACATGGAATGACATGACATGGCATGAATCATGTGCTCTGTCATGTTTTATGCCTTGCGTCATGTCATGCGTCACGTCATGCGTCACGTTATGCGCCATGTCATGCGTCATGTCATGTGTCATGTCATGCGTCATGTCATGTTTCATGTCATGTGTCATGTCATATGTCATTTCATGTGTCATTTCATGTATCATGTCATATGTCATGTCTTGTGTCATGTCATGTGTCATGTAATATTTCATGTTATGTGTCACGTAATTAGTCATTTCATGTTTCACGTCATGTGTCATGGCAAGTGTCATGTCATGCGTCATGTAATGCTTCATGTAATGCGTCATGTCATGTGTCATATCATGTGTCATTGCATGTGAACCCCGTCGTAGCGCGTCCCCAGGTGGCGGATAGGGGAAGCCCTCACGTTCATTGACAAACGTAGGATAGGAGTGACATAAAATAGTTCCCGTGGACCAAACACAGCCCTCAGGGCGTCACTGCATGGAGAATAGATATAAGGAGCCCAAAGTCCTGTACATTGACTTCACCAAAAACTAGCATTTTTCTGTCGGATGTACAAACAATAACGCATCGAAATGCTAGATCTTCTCGAGCGCGGCGCTAGTGTGGTACGCGTATCGATGGCTGTCGTTATGGTCCGTGTAAATATAACCTGATTTAAACTCAAGGTACAAACAAAAATACAAACCCGGTTATGAATACAATGAAACTAAATTCCAAAGGAAACCTTTAGTGAATTTTAAACTGGTGAAAACTCCAATATTTATAAAATACAATAATTCTGACTTTTACGTTGAAATCTAAAAATGTAAATTATTCTCTATTCAAATCTTTATACCTGCGAGGGTTATAGTAATTCGTTAGCGCAATAATTCAAAAGTACCTACCTCGTTCATTGCAGGATGACTACAATTATACCCACTTTAAAAAAGATGTTTCGCAATGAATAATATTATTTCAATCTTTTTATTTAAGTGACAATTTATCTATATGTCATTCACATATCACAGATATGAATCAAGATATGCATAATTGAGGTACGTATTATACAGTTATGCTGAAAAACTATTGGACACTGTTTTACCTATTTTTATGGTACCGGTGTAGTTTCCACCCCCTGATAGGAGTAGTTTCCGGGATACTGGGGGTTAGAATTGTGCTTAGCAAGAATAATTAACAAAGTTATTATACATTGGCACAAGCGTGGCCATATATGTGGAAAAAAGAATAATTAAAAAATATGTTATCCTCGTTATTGGTCGTGAAGTACCTTCTACCCCCTGACAGGGGTAGTTTTTCGGTTTTTATGGGTTGAAATGGTGCTAAGTAAGTAGAATTAATGTAGTTATTATACATTGACACTATTTGATTCTATCTATGGGGGAAAAATAATTCAAAAATATTTTATACACATTCTTGTTCATGACGTATTTCCCACCCCCTCATGGGCGTAGTTTTTCGATTTTCAAGAGTCGAAGCGTCACTGGTTGATGAAAAACTATTGAAAGCTATTCTAACTTTTTTTATAGTGCCGGTATACATTCCAGCCCCTGATAGGGGTAGTTTTCAGATTTTAGGTGTTGAAATGGTGCTATGTAAGAAGGATGGACGTAGAGACTATACGTTACTATACCGACGCGACCGTACCTACATAAAAAAACATAGTTAAAAGCTATTTTCATCATGTTCTTATGCATGAACTACTTTTCACTCCCAATTAGAGGTAATTTTTTAATTTTCCAGTGTTAAAATAGGTTGAAAGGGTAAACTAATGACAAACCCGTCTACAGCATGCATTGACGATTATTTTGAGCTTTGTTGCGTCAATTCATGTTCTTTCCTTCAAAAACTACGTTGGGCGCAAAAAAAAGGGCGGATTTTCGGCTTATTTTGGGGTCCCTCTTTCGCGACCGTGGCTTTATAATTGGTAAAAAGGTTGTGGATGACGAATCGCGGTATCGATCACACTTATGAAAATTAAAGGGGCAGATACTTCTACCAATAAAAGACACGGACATGTAAAATAGAAGCGAGGCTTATTTTGAACGTAGTGATTCTACAAAATGTCGGAACAGACTCAGGAGGAGCTCGCAGCTCTGCGCGGGCTCGTGAGCTTCTATTTGTGACCTCTATCGTCTTAACTTGATTTTCGCTACTACAGTAGCAAGATTTCTTCTAAACGAGAGGTTTCTCTCATAATGGACTAAAAGATTAAAATTACTTTTCGCATTTCAATGAAATAATTGTTTTAAAAGAAAAAAGTTTAATTCAATGTTCTCGTGAAAGATTCAAGGAGATTTCAAGGTTTTAAAGACAACAAAAAAATTATCAAGGATAATTCCAGGTTTTCAAGGTCGCTGGAAACCCTGATTACAAATTAAGTAAAAAATGCAGGCTTCCTGGGGAAATAAGGTTACTGATTCATGATACGAGAGATAAGGGACGACCACCCAATATAGGAATCTATAGGGGGATACTAGGACTGGTTTGTGAGGCCTATTATATAAAAAACTTGTGATATTTATAGTTTTTAACGAACCTACGATGGTAGTTGGTATGGTTTTATCTTGATCATTTGATTTCCCTTCTGTCATTTCCATGAGTACTCTCGAGCTAACGAGTTTGTCATGACTACCGTCATGACGGCTCTGGTAGCAGTGGCCACATCTTTTCCACCTCGTCTACCCAGTCGACACCAAGTTTGACCACGTCTTTGCGACATTGTTACGACATCTTTACGTCAACTTTACGAAATCCTATGTCCATGTCGTTAAGGTATCTTTACGATATCGTAAAGATATCGTCAGATCGTAGGACGCTTTTACGATATCGTAAAGACACCTCAACAACATGGACATAGGATGTCGTAAAGTTGTCGTAAAGATGTTGAAACGAT
>CAKNWT010306823.1:4692-25893 GCA_932066315.1 Andricus coriarius | reverse complement strand
TCCAATTTTATCCGTGTGCACCACGGCTAATCACGTATCCTGGCCGGAGATGGCCCAGGATTGGAAAACCCAGTTGCTTTTTGGCGATCAAAAAGAAATAATTATTTTTAGGCTGCCACTTACCGACGGCTGCGACACATCCTACGGAAGATCGTTGAATTTCTATTGGTACAGGCGCCAGGTAGGTTTCCCTACCAGAGCCCCGTTGGCGCCGGTCCTGTCGCAACCACTAGGTTATTCCCTTGGCTTACCGCTAGCCCGCATGAGAGAAGGGGGGTGAGATTGGTCAAGTGAGAGAAATTTATATCCGAAAGTGACGATAATAATTATTTTTCATTCAAGAAAATTAATTTGTCAAACATAACAAACACTTATTCAAAATAAAAGACTGATTAATAAAACTACAACTCCCAGTTTGCACAATCGCGGATATCAAAAATGGTCGAAAAACCGCCAGAGCACTTTGCCGGCTACAAAATAACCGACCGAGACGCCAGCGCTTGCACCACGTCACTGGACGTGCATTGCGCGTGCCTACACCCACGATTTCTCTGAGGAACGCCCGCCTCAACTATCTATAGTCAGGCTTCGAGTCGCGCGCACCTCACTCCCGGGTGTCGCGCGAGTCTCGGCCAACACTACACGTGGTCCGACGGTCACCGCGCGCGGGGTCGAGAAAGAAACGCACTGAACGTTGAGGAAAAACTATAAAGGCCACTCACCCTGTAGCCAGTGGGCATACGTTGCTTTGTTCTGGCCCATTTACCGTCTTAAATAATGTGTTCCTTCTTTATTTCGGACTATCCGTCGTTCCGGTCTGTGCGGGTACACCGCCGCCAAGTCAGAAAACACAAGTGACAGGATCCGCGTTCCTCTTCGCTTCCTTCCTTCTCGAGCCTTCGTGCCGTGCCTCTCGATTGGTCTGTTGGAGTGAAGATGGCTGGCCTGTCGATTTTGGCCAATGGATGCCTTTGTACTTATGCTGCGCGCTTCCCATTGGTCCTCACGTGCTAACTCGAATATGGTCGTTTACTGAACCACAGCAGCGTGGGGTCGTCCATCCGTGCCGTGATGCAGGGGTGGTTGACTTAGTTACGTACTGCCTTCGACACTGCGAGTGAAGCTTAACGGCATGTGGTTGCAGGGCTGGCTCGTCCTGTGACTCGGTGATCGTCTCTGTACCACTACTCACCGCCGACCGTGGCGCTGAGGTGTAGCATTTACTGCGAAATATGGCGATAAGTTGTGGCACCACTCTAATTGGTCGTGGAAGCATGGCCGTCTGGTAATGACGCCATGTTTTGGTGCCGGCGATGGAAGGTGACGCTGAGGTATGGTGTGTACTGCGAAACATGGCTGCTAGTTGCGGCACCCCCCACCTCACCGATGTGACATGGTCGTCCGGTAGTGACGCCATGCCATGCGCGGGATCGGTGCGCCGTGCTGACTTCGTTGCATCCTCCCGTCCTGCTTCCTTGCTGTTGGCTGTCTGCGTTGTCTGCTAGCTGTCAGTTTGCTGTGTTGTTTACTTCTCGACCCCGGTTGTGCGAGTTACGGGAGATTACAATAAATTTACAAATAAGGGTACTCTGACGCTTCGAAGATGATGTATTATTATATTAATATTCGAGGATACCTTAAAGTACACTTACTTTTCCTGACTGGACGGTAAGAGTGTGTTTTTCTTTATAATAATATTGTCAGGCCGGCCTTTTCCTCGGGTTCCAAGGTTAAGTCTGGCTTCGGCGAAACCCCGGAAAGTTGTCTTTCACAACTTTCTGCGTTTTCTCCGAAAACATCGTTACATATATATATATATATCATTAAAAATAAGGTTAAACAACCACCGCAGGGTCTCACTGGGAGAAACTGCCATCTAAAAATGACACCAGCTCCCAGTAGGACCGACGTAAATTACACTCATGGCCACGACTCGCAACCGTGAGGTGGGTGGTCATAGGACACGATGAAATCACAACGACAGGCCGGCGTAACCCTCGTGTGTTTTGAGCTCACGAAGCGACCCAAGGATGACAGCTTTCTGCATCCATTTCACAAGTACCTTGGCATATTTTTGGCACGCGGGAATGGCTTTAAGGTTACGAACCAGTGATAGTTTTGCACCACCGAGAGCACCTATCACAAGGAAAATTACTTGTACCGAATATTTTGGGTACAGCTTTTGAAGCTCCCTTTTAAGGTCTTGATACCTCTCCTCCTTTTCTTTCTCCTTGTCAGTGATGTTGTATTCGGAAGTTGCCGATAGAATGTACGTATGTGTTCCAGGTACTCAACGTGTGCATGACACGCTCTGCACCTATCGCTGGGATCTTCTTGACATAAAACGGGGTCACCGTATGCGAAGGTGGACATAAGACCGTCCTGGCATGCGAAAATAAAACGCTCTGTACCTGAATTAAGCCCTGATGATCTGAGGAAAGGAAAAGTGTGCTCCTTCGACAAGGACTGTTTTTCTACATTTCTGTGAAAATTTCCGTGCATTTTCTTGTCGAGCAGCTCTTGATGGAATTTTTGAACTTCTGCTTTCTTCACTTCGGCTTTCAGAAGTGAAGCATTTTGATGAAGTAATGCACTTTCCTCACTTCTGATGTTAAAATTCAGGCCAAGGGTATCGGCTGCTTGCTCCGCGGCTTTGTAAAGGAACGTTCCTGCGCCAATCATCTCGTGGTTCCTGACCATTTTTAGGAGAGGATCTCTGCCATTGGCTACGATATAATCTGTACTTAGAACAATTCGGTTATGAAGACACTGGAGATCTAGAAGTCCGCATCCGCCTCGACAGCGTGAAATGTATAATCGTGGAACCAACGAATTGATATGTAAGCTTTAAAGCATGTGCATGATTTTACTGTGGTGACATCAAGGGCCTTAATTTCGTTCTTCGTCCAATGGACCACCCCAAACGAGTAGAGTAGAACCGGGACGGCAAGCATGTTAGTCGCAGATATCTTGTTCAACGCTGACAGATTGGCAGACCAAATCTGTCGAAGAAGATTCTTGTATCTGCTTCGGAGAGACTCGTTTGCTGATGTTACGTCCTGAATGCGGCTTTTAGACACGCCCAGGTATGTATAGGTCTCTCCAGTGTTAAGATATCTAAAAACATTTATATGCACAATCTCAGGGTCCTCGGGAACGCCAACAATCTTTTTGTTCTTCAGATGAATTTCGGCATATTTATCCAATCCAAAGTCCATCCCAATTCCTCCTGTGAAATTCTTGACGATATTTATGGCAGTTTGAAGTTTGCCTTTACCAGAGGCATAGAGCTTCCGGTCATCCATATAAAATACATGAGTGACCTTATGCTCGCGCTGGTTAGTGTCGCCACAGAGGTATCCAGAAGAATTTCGTAGTGCGAGAGATAGAGGCAGAAGTGTGATGCAAAAAAGCAAAGAGCTCATGGTATCGCCCTGAAAGACGTCCATCTGGAAGGTGACGTTGTTTGTTGTCAGACGATAATTTCCAGATGAGATAGTTAATCTAGTTTTCCAAAGAGGCATTAATCTCTCTATGCATCTCACTATGTGTGGGTGCACGTTCAAGCTTTCCAACAGACAGATAATAAGTCTATGACAGGTTGAATCGAACGCCTTCGGTAATCAATCTAGACCATTGACAGGACGCGTTGATGTGCTGCAGCGTCTTTGCAGACACATATGTTAATTAGCAGCTTATCTCGACAGCCTGCTACACCTTTTTTCCAGCCACGCTGTTCGTACATCTCGCACCACACAGGCTCATTTCGCCGAACAATCCTGTTGTTTAGGACAACTGTAAAGATCTTGTACCGTGTGATCAAACAAGTTATTGGCCTTTAATTCTCTGGGTTGGACAAGTGGCCTTTTTCGGTAGGGGAATACTGCGTACTAACACCAGCCACTGCGGAATGGGCGTCTCTGACTTTAAATATGAGGTGAATATGCGGGCCAAATGTTGGTGTGTAGAAGTAAACATGTTCCACCAGAAGTTCTTGATACAATCTGATCTAGCGCCGGAAAAGTTCTTCGTTCCTCCAAGTGCTTTTTTCACCTCTTCGGCAGTGATTGATGGACATTCCTTCTCCGATTTTAGGAGGTTGTCGCAAAATTCCTTGAAGCGGATGGTATTGCCAGTATTTTCTTTCAACTTAAGTGTTTTCAGGATCTTGTATACCTCTCTCCAAAAAGTCTCTACCTCGTTGGGCTTGGATAGATTTTTGACAGAAACTGGGTGATCATTGAACAGGCGAGATGGGTCAGCGAGAAACTGTTGATTTTTCCTGATCCATCTCTCCCTCTTCTGTATTCTCCTCCTTGCGTCAGATAACAGTCGTATTTTGTCAACAATATACTGCTTGATTGTCAGCATCTTTGACTTGTTTAGTGTGTGATTCAAGATCCTCAGTTCTTGGGCGAACTTTCGAACCCTTTCCGTGAACGGTCTACCGGATGTTATGTAGTCAATCACACATTGAACACGGGAAGCATTCTGTCTTGCCCATCCAATCTTCTTGTTCAGTTGATGTAAGCGTCTTTTGCTCTTTTGATCCATCGTAGGTTTGAGCCTTCGATTTGAATCAGCCAAAGCTCTCGCAGTACCATAAACTGAGCAATTGATGGTCCAGAGGTCAGATCTTGGGGCTGAAGATAAAGTTGAATGTTAATGTTCCTTTTTGTCCTGAAACCGTGATAATTTCTCAGAAGTTGCCCGCTTGCCACGGTTGGTCTTAATGTCGCTTCCTCATCTTCGGCTGCAGCTTGATCAAGCAGCGGTTGGGGAAGCGCTCCGCGTAAATATCCATTTTTCCAAAGGTAGGCACGTTGATTTCGCAACGATTGAATCGAAACGTGCTGAAGCTCTGGGTGTTTTTGGCACCACAGAGCATGCATACGCGCCATAAAGCCTCGGTGAACAGGGATAATGCTGGCATCGTAACAGTCTAGCATATCATCCTTGAGTTGATTCGTCCACTCAATGTGGGCGTTTTGCCGTTTGATCGGCGTGTTTCCATATACATTATTTGCAGCACCCATCCTGGATGGTGGGGTGGGGTAAATTTTGATTAAAGTCGCTTTTCCCCCTCGAAAATAAAAAGTTTTTATTACGGATATTTTTTTCATAGGAAGCGTATGATTTTAAGATATTTCGATGTCTCAAGTTAAAAAAACACCCTGGATATATATATACATATTAAAAGTTTGCCATAAGGACAACCAAAATTGCACCCGCTCCCAGCGAAATCGCGGTCAAATTTCAGCTGTAACCACGTCTCACGACCGTGAGATAGGTGATTACAGTCTGCGACGAATTCAATACGCAGGGATGCTTTATAAGGTCTTTATACCTCTCTTTCCTTTCATTCTCCTTGGCTATGATGTTATTGTCAGCTGATGCCGAAAATTCAATAACGAACATGGTTCGTTTCTCGAAGTCAAGAAGAACTATGTCAGGCCTCGAGTGCGCAACAGAAACAATTGTCGAGAATATGAAGTTCCAGTGTATCCGACACTTCTCATTCTCGACAATTAACTCTATTTCCCTAGGAGCGTTTAGTGGAGCGATATTTGGGCTGATGCCGTAAGAGTGGCAGAGATGGTAATAAGGCACTCTCAGTGGCGCATTGTGCATTTAGATGTAGGTTATTCCCGCATGAGTTGGACAACCAGATAGAATGTGTCCTAGATGCTCGGGGTGTACATGACACGCTCTGCAGCTATCATCGGGAACGTCTTGGCTCAAAACGTGGCGAGGGTATGCTAGAGTGGAAATAACACCATCTTGACATGCCAAAATGAAACCCTCCGGGCCCGACTTCAATCCGGGTGATGTAAGGAAAGCTAACGTTAGATCATATGACATATACAGATCCTGCACATTTCAGGAGTGAATACTCAAGATGGATAATATTTGATAGTCAGCAGCCTCCTCCGCTGCTTTGTAGAGAAACAACCCTTTGCCCACTTCTTCGTGTATCCTGACCATTTTAAGAAGTGGGTCTTGTCCATTTGCGACTATATGTGCTGTACCGAGAATAATCCTAATGTGAATACATTCAAGATTTAGTATTCCGCAACCTGTTTGAAGGCGTGAGATGTAAAGTCGCGGAACAGAAGATTTAAGCTGCATGAGTTTGTTCATGTGCATAACCTTTCTGGACCCGATATCGAGGGATCTGAGCTCGTCCTTCGTCCATGGAACCACTCCAAATGAATAGAGTGCTACCGTGACGGCAAGCATGTCCGTCGCAGATACTTTGTTCCTCGCCGACAGTTCAGAAGACCAAATCCGTCGGATGAGACGTTTGCATCTGAATCGGAGAGTATCCTCTATAGATGTCACGTCCGGAATACGGCTCTGTCGTACGCCCAGGTATGTGTAGGTCTCTCCAGCGCCAAGCTGTTGTATAGCGCTTCTGTCGACGAGCTCAGGGTCTTCCGGGATGCCATTAGGTTTTCCTTTCTTCAAACAAACCTTGACTCATTTTTCTATCCCGAACTCCATTCCAATTTCTTGAGTGTTCTCTTTGACAATGTCTAGAGCTAGATGTAGTTTCTCTTGATTTTTAGCATAGATCTTAAGATCATCCATGTAAAATGCATGAGTGACTTCATGCTTTCGATTTCCAGGTTTGCCGGAATGGCGAGGTGCAAGAGATAGTCGCGATAATGTGAGGCAAAAGAGGAGATGGCTCATGGTCGCGCCCTGAAACCAGGGGGTGTCTCGATTTTTGCTTTTGCATTAGAGTGACCAATTTTGAAAAAAAAAAAACAGTTAAATTTTCAATCCGCAAATATGGATTTTTGACCAAAAAAGTTATCTTTCAACCAAATAGTTGATTTTTCTACAAAAATAGGGGAATCTTCAACCGAAAAAGACGAATTTTCAACAAAATAAATAGATTTGTAATCAAAAAGATGAGTTTTCCAATAAAATTATGTATTTTTAAACATAAGAAAGATTTTCAATCAAAAAGGGTAATTTTCTATAAAAAAGGATGGATATTCAAGGAAAATGGTGAATCTTCAACAAAAAAATATAGTTTTAACAAAAATTGTTCAACTTTTAACCGAATTTCAACCAAGGAAGATAAATTCTCATAGAAAAATATAATTCGTAGTTCATTATTTGAACCAAAAATATTTAAATTTTCAAGTAATAACTAGAAATCTTAGCTAAATTGTAATTTTTATCAGGATTCATAATAATTCAATTGGTAGTCTTTTTTATATATTTTACGTACCAACTAAATTTTTTTTTTGTTATTCTCTAATTTTCCCGGCTCTAAAGTGTTAAATTTACTGAAAAATTTAGAACTTTTACATTTTCAGAAGTTTTTAAATAATAAGATTAATGATTTAATTCATTTCATTATTCCGGGAAAGAAAATGTAACCAAAAGTGTGTGAAGATCACTTTTCAAAGCGTCAGATAATTTGGAAAAAGGAAGTTTTAGCTCCTGATGAAATGGTTATGACGGTAAGTAGTACGATTTGTTTACACTGAGGTCCTTTAACCAAAAATAATCGAATGGCTCTGTGAATTTTATGACTACACTGATTTTTAAATTTTGATATATTGTTCTTGTTGCCGAAATCTTAGGTTATTGTGATAGTGTTTAAAATTATATTTTTGATAGTTGTTGAAAATTTTTAAATATTTTAAAACCCTTACTATCTTTAGGAAAAATGCCAAAGTAACATTAATGACGATTTTGAATTATCGCTGGGTTTCGACATTTATTTACAATTACATTAATTTATTAATAAATTCAAGGAATAAAGTAAATTATAATTGTAAAACAATGATTTTCTTGCAGTCAGAATGATACAAGGAACCTTAATTAAAACCAGGGGTTTTGCCCAGGGTGCAGCTCTTCATTATGCAGTTTTCTCCACTCACCGGTCTCTTCGTCCCTCTTTGGGCCATAGATTTTTCTCAGTACTTTGTTCTCAAAAACTCTAAACTTATTCTCGTCTCCTTTCGTCAGTGCCCACGTTTCGCACCCGTACATGACGACCGGCATTATTATCGTTTTGTAAATTCTTACTTTGATGTTTCTAGATAGCGATTCATATTTCCGGCCATTAGATCCCTGTCTTGATTACTTTGTTCGTATCTGTCGACGGTCATATATTTTGTCTTCGATTCGCTAACTTCCAAACCGATATCTTTGGCTTTTGTGATCAAGATTTCCGTATTTTTAGCTACTGTTTCTTTATCATCCCCTAGTAAGTCGAGATCATCCGCATAACCAAGAATTTGTATTATCCCATTGAGGGTAGCACCGGTCGGATTCACCTGCACTTGTCTGACCACGTATTCTAAAACTAAGTTGAAGAGGACGCACGAAAGTGAATCGCCCTGTTTCAGGCCATCGCGGATCGAAAACTCTTCAGATAAACTTCCGTTCTACCCCTACTGTCGCTTAAGCAGATTTCGATAAGTCTACCCAATTTTCTTGGTACACCCAAGAACTCTACGATCCAGTACATTCGTGCGCGTATAACAGAGTCGTAAGCTTTTTTGAAATCGATAAAAAGCTGATGTACTGCTTCATTAAATTCCCATTTCTTTTCCAACAGTTGTCTAATTGTAAACATTTGATCGCTTGTAGATCGGTTTCGGCGGAATCCACACTGGTAATCCCCAATGACTTCCTCAGCAAAAGGAGTTAGTCTACTTAAGATTACATTGGACAGGATCTTATAGCACGAAGGCACAAGTGAAATTCCCCGATAGTTGTTACAGTTCGTTTTATCGCCCTTTTTAAAGATGGGAATAATAATAGAGGTATTCCATTCCTCCGGCATGCGTTCTGTTTTCCAAACTGCGCGTATTAATTTACAAATTTGCCTTGTGAGGCAAGGGCCTCCATTTTTTGTCAGTTCTGACGGTAGGTCGTCGATGCCCGCGGCTTTGTTATTTTTCAACCTCTTTATGGCGATAAAGAGGCCGGGCAAAGTCCAAAAATTTGTAAAAAATGTTGAAAACTTGCACTTATACTAAATCTGAAATGATGTTGGACAAATTTATGAACTAATTGTCTGTAAGATCAATGCTCATAAATAAATAATACATTAACAACTTATTTTTTGTTTTTATAAATAACTTTATTAATGGAATAAATGTTTTTATTATATACGGGTTTCACAATTGCGAGTCTATGCATGTAAGGATTTGAGACCATTAACTCGAAAAATTTAGAGAATAGCTTAGTCCCTTAGTCGTTGGAATGTTGAGAAACATCTACATACATCTATGGTTGATTTTGAACCAATTATTTAGATTATTAAATTTTCCAAATAGAAAAACAAACAATCGAAAATTTGATGTATTTCTAACATTACTAATATTTAATGCATTCTTCTTTCAAAAATTTGAAATAAAAAAGAGATTTCTTTCAACAAATTGAGCTAAATTATGTAGACTCAATTATAAGAATTCTGAAAATATTCATAAGCAAAGCCTGCAGATTGGACCGAATCATGAATTTTGTAACTGAAATATATTTTATCATGAATAATTTTATGCAAAATGAGCATGAAAACGACTCAAAATTAAAAAAAAAAACAGGATTCCAAACTACCTCACTTTTCGGCTTATTAGAGACAAAAATAACCAAATGAGAAAAGAGGGAGAAAAAGAGGAAAATTCAACCAAAAACCAAGCTCTCGCTTTTTCCTTTCTCCATCCTTTTTATACTCCAAGGAACCAACATGTTTCGGGGCCAATTTAGACCCTCTCATCAGGGATTATTTATGGGCAAACTACAAGGTCTAATAAAAAATTCTTATGCTAGTTAAATAATCAAAACATAATACCTGCAATTAAAAAGAGGCATATACGTACACAAATTCACAGAAACATACATACACACACATAAAAATAAATATGTATACTTCCCCCTTTAAAGGTTACTAAATCTAATTTTGTACTCATTAGTGGAAAAAAGAAAAGTGAAAAAGATATAAAAATTATTCTTTATAATAAGATAAAATAAGTATTTAAAATTCTATCCATTCAAGTAAGTTTTTTGGTTGACTTTTTCTCTTTTTCTCCCTCTTTTTCCATTTGGTTGTTTTTGTCTCTAATGAGCCGAAAAGTGAGATAATTTGGAATTCTGTTTTTTTAATTGTGAATCTTTTTCACGCTTATTTTGAATAAAATTATTCATGCTAAAATCGATTTCTTTTCGATCTTAAGTATAAAATCTACATACATTTTTCTTGTTACAGCCACGCGCTTGTCATTTCAGTGTCATTTACACTTGCTGAAAGTGGTGAGCCCTGTTCTACGCCAATGGTATTCGTCGTTTTTGTTTTTAATTACAATGATCCTAATTCAATTTTTTGGTACGCCTGTGACATTCTGGATTTTTTAAATTCCAACGACCAAGCTATTCTCTAAATTTTTCGACTAAGTGGTCTCAAATACATACATTACATTACATTACATTACATACATAGGCTCGCAAATGTGAAAACCGTATATAATGAAAACATTTGTTCAATTAATAAAATTATTTATAAACAATAAAAAATAAGTTGTTAATGTATTATTTAATTGTTAACATTGATCTGACCGACAATTATTGCATAAATTTATCCAACGCCATTACAGAACTAATATAAGTGTCAGTTTTCAACAGTTTTTTACAAATTTTTGGACTTTGCCCGGCTATTATTCGAAAAATATAGGTGATATGAAAAAAATCAAAAGAACCTTTTTGGTGGAGAATTTTATGTACTTCAATTTTTGTAGATGCGGAGTTTACAAAAAACCATAAACAAACGAGTTATAAATAAAAAACAGTTTTTTGAAAGTTTACGCCACTGCCAAAAGATACGCAGAGTTCAGGGGAGGGGGATAACGAAAAGGGATCTTTATATTGGCCCAAAGAACATTTTAAAACCATAATTTCTTTAGTCGGAATTATTGTCAAACAAAACTACGTACCGCCTGGCCTATATTAGAAATTATGATTTTTATAATTTCTTGTATATTTTCATTATAATGTAATAATACATCAGGTTCTTTCAAGTCATTAAAAATGGATGAACAATTTAGTATATTATCATTTTAGAACATTTAGTTTATTTGTTTCAAACGTTAAAGATGTAATCTTTATATTTTACCATTTTACTCTGCTGGAAAATTAAAAACCTTAAAAACCGACATTTCCAGTGTATGTGAGGTCTATTTTTTAATCCTAGATATTTTCTTAATTCTAGAAACAGCGAATTCTTCCTTAATTCAAGCTCAAAGTTTTTAAATTATCCAAAAACCTCCAAAATATTACAAAAACGGCGAAAAATACTTAATCTCCCATGATTCTAATCAGCTTTCATTTAAATGTGGGGCGTCACGCTAGTGGCGCCAGTGTTTCATTTTCTGCCGTCCTTCACAAAACTGAAACAGCGAGTCACCCCCCTGCTGAAACACACCTCTCTGAAAGTTGACACTGTTAGTGATCACACGATGTTTTCTTTTAAAAGACGTGTCAGAGGAGTTATTATGAAAAAAACAGTTTTTACGGAAACAGATGGAAAAGTCTTTGGTAGAAATTAAGCACTTACAGCATATTTTGAAATACTTAGAGCATGAAAATATTAGATTCTAATAGGTCAAGTATTTATTTAAACATCTGGTATCATACATTGTTTTTATAGAAGTTCTGAATGTATTAAAATTAATAAAATCTTGAAACATGAAATGCGGGGCATGCTGTCTGCAAAACTTTGTGGAAATATGACAACAGCACTTGATAACTAGTCGGTAATTTGATCGATAATGTAGAAAAACTTAGAAATTCCATTATATCCAGCCTGATAAAATTCGAGGTTGTTAATAATAAACTTATAAAGATAATGAAAACCGAAACGTGATTTGAAGTTATATTTAATAATAATACGGTAAGCACCAAGTTCACGTTTAATTACTTTGAAATAGATTGTCATTTCAAATCCGTGATTATAACTTACCTAATTATAATTTTCTATTAAAATATACTTGAAAGGATTCTCTATACTTGACCGCTCAACTTCATGCTTTCTTCCTTTGAACGAGACCAGCATGTAAACTTTGATGTTATAACCAAAACTAAAACTTATTGTTATGAATTTTTTTCCATTCCTAATTATAATTTCCCATAAAAACACACTTCAAGCAATTCTATTTTTTTATAAGGGTGGTCCTACTTACATGGATTGAACAATAATTCAATAAATAGGATTTTATATATTATTGATCAATTCCTGTTTTGAATTTTGTGACATACTCTACTTTGATTGATAAGAAAACATTTATTTAGTGTTGATCATGTATGGAGTAATTTTTTCTTGCTATATTATACTTTCAAGAAATATTATATTGTACGCTTTTTATTCTACAACGTTCATATTCATGAAATAAACCGGGAGTAATATGAGGGAAACAATGCCCCATGGTATGAGGTACGCTGAACAAAATGCGAGATAAACATATTGATTGAATAGCAAATACAGACATCAAAGTCACACTTCAATTATCATTCAAAGGACATTTCATTCAAAGCCTGACACCATACCCCACTCTCCCCTACTGCAGGAACTTCGTTTTCCACTGTTTCATTGGATGATTTTGACTCGGTTTTCTGTCCAATTACTCCATTCTTCCTCAAAAGAAAAAGAAGATTTCGCCATTTATCAGGAAGTCTTCCTTTAGAATTTTTCTTTTAATTTCCATCACTGAACGGTGCTATTGTATGATAGGTTTCCTAAAAAAATTTTAATTTAACTTATTAGAATTTCATTTTGAAGACGATAACACATTTCAAACACAAAATTATTTCACTTGCAACTCTTTCATTTGGCATTGAATGGTGGATTGCCTCAGCAGCTTTCTTAAAAAAACGCATTTGTTCCGCTGTATAGGT
Organism: Andricus coriarius; assembly: GCA_932066315.1. NCBI lineage: Eukaryota > Metazoa > Arthropoda > Insecta > Hymenoptera > Cynipidae > Andricus > Andricus coriarius. The sequence continues at coordinate 12,978 of CAKNWT010306823.1, read as the reverse complement.
ATACAAAATGTTAATTAATATTGTAAACTTTATATTTAAGCTTTACATTTAAATAAAATATTGATCATTTTTACGTAGATTTCAAATATATCAAACGTGTAAATAATTACCTTTTACTTATATCTAAGCAACAACGGTTAATTACACAGGAGCACAAAATCTAAATCCTTGCAACACGGACCAGACTAGGTGGGTCTTATATTTTCGGGGTCGCTGAATTCGAATCCGTTGTCAAGGTCAATTCGAGGGCAAAATTACCAAATTCATCGCTAACCAAATAAGTCAGGATACTCATAAGTTTTCGTGGTATCTGAATTCAAATCCGTTGTCCGTTTGGTCCCATAAGGTCAGGGTTAAGGTCAATTCAAGGTCAAACCTACCAAATTCATCGCTAATCAATTAAGTCAGGGTACGTATAGGGTTTCGTGGTCGCTGAATTGGAATCCATTGTCCGTTTGGTCCCATCAGGTCAGGGTTAAGGTCAATTCAAGGTCAAACCTACAAAATTCATATTTAACCAGATAAGTCAGGATACCTATAGGTTTTCGGAGTCGCTAAATTTGAATCTGTTGTTCCTATGGTGCCATCAGGTCAGGGTAAAGGTCAGTTTAAGGTCAAACTTACAAAATTCATCGCTAACCAATTAAGTCAGGTACCTAAAGGTTTCGGGGTCCCTAAATTCAAATCCGTTGTCGGTTTGGTATTTTGAGGTCAACGTGAAGGTCAATGCAAGGTCAAACTAAACGGACAACAGATTTTAATTCAGCGACCCCGAAAACCTATGGCTACCCTGAATTACTGGGTTAGCGATGAATTTTGTAAGTTTAGCCTTGAACTGACCTTGACCCCGATCTGATGGGACCAAACTGACAACGGATTCGAATTCAGCGACCCCGAAAAAATAAGACCCACCTAGTCTGGCCCGTGTTGCAATGGTTCAGATTTTGTGGTCGTGTGTTATTATAGATATCAGGGATTGCTGTGAAAGCGTACACAAAACTTCTTGTTTAAAATATTCTGCGGAAATAGCTCGTCCTTCTAATGTGTCATTTAAAGCTGATTTAATAGCCTATGCAAATTTTAATATTAAAAAAATATGTATTTTTTTTTTTATTTAAAAGATTTTATATTCAAGAGCAAAATGTCAAATATAAAATTCTTACTTCTGAACAAATGTTTTATCCATTAAGACAAAAAGCACTGGGAAATTTCTTTGAAGTAGAATGTAAAACTTGCCTTTTTTTGCTCGTTTGTCCTGGCCCAAGTTTTGAGCTACATCCTTGTTCAGAAAATAAGTAAACCCGAGATCTTTAGAGAGGATAGTTTCGATCATTATTATTTATGGGTATGTTAAAATTCGAGGAATGCGCCATTTCCGTAGAAATCGAATAGCATCCATGATGGACTTGCGTTTCTATTGCTAAAATTTGAAACGTTGGAACAGACTCAACAGATTTTGCAAAACGCTTGGGTCTTGGTGATGAAAGATTATTAGATGAAGCAGTGCCTTCAGTAATACTACTGGGACCTGATATTCTTTTTCTGGAATTTTCAGGATGCTATACAGAACATTTTCTTCCAAAATAAAAAGTGAAAAGCTTTTAATAAAATATAATAGAAACACATTTTTATAACGTTTTTAATGCATATTAGTTAAATATAATGTATAAAATTTAATTTTCAACCTACAATATCTTTGATAATTTTGGTTCACTCCAAAAAAAAAAAAAAAAAAAAAAAAAATTGAGTTTTTTTCTCTACTGAAATAAAACCGAAATTGAAATGTCTTAGATGATTTGAATAATATCATTACAGGTTATGAGGTTATTACCTTGAAGAAGGCCTGCAACAAGGTCGAAACGTACGTTGGTTTTTTTTAGAAACTTGACGAATAAAGCATGATTCTTGACAACTGAATCCACTATTAATTTTAATGGACCGTATGACCAAAATAACGCATTCTACTTGAATTGACTTCATAATTGATTAAAACGGTAGAAGAAAATTTCACAGTGTGGATGATATTCCAACCACTGAACATAGATGATTATGATAATTGTTATAATGCAGTAAATATTTGTTGAATTGAATGTAATACTCCTTTACCTCAAAAGAATATTTGTTTAATTCAAGTAATTATTTGATTGCAATGATTATGTCGACTTCTAGCATGCAATCAATATTTTTTCAATGTAAGTCATTATTTCTTTGCAGCAATGATATCAACTTGTAGTGTTAAATCATTTTTATTCGAAACCACCATGTTATTAGCCTATTACGTCCCAGAAAGGTGAGCTTTTAGATAGACCTTTACTGAACAGTATCAGCTATTGACAGTTCATTAGTTCGATACGCTGCCGCACTGACGGTTAATTAGTTCCACAAATGGCCACTGAATAACGCAAATGTATTTCATCACAACCTAAACAGCTGACTCCCATATCAATCGTATGTTTTCAGCTAACACAATAAAATCCGTGGAACTTTACCTGCAATTACGTTGTAGTTATAATTGTAAATATTCGTACACTGAAAATCATAGAAAGGATCAATATGAGCTGGCCTTCGAGAAATTTGACAAATGGAGAAAACAAAACGGTAGAATTTTCGTACAGGAATCATCATCAATATAAAAAAGCATTCACTTCAAAAGACGTTCTCGCACCATTTCAGTAACGGGCTATCCACCGCTCACTTTTCTCGAAGCTCTACAGGCTTATAACATGGTGGTTTCGAATAAAATACCTCAAATCACTCGTCGGGTTAAACACATCTTTACGCGGGGAAGACGTGCCTAACCCTACATATGAAGTGATATACTATTTTTGCAATTGAACGAATATAGATTTATCGTGAAAAAATATTTTTTAAATTTAGGTAATTGTTTTATTGTTATGATTTTGACAGTTTACGGCATGGAATCAAAGAATCGATTTTATTGGCCCAAAGGAGGAGTTCTTTAGGCGCCTAAAACATATTCAATAAACTTAGGTTCCTACCTTCTAGGAAATCATTTTATTGACTTAATATTTTTCACTTTTAATGCGAAGAAATCTTTACTTATATTACAAAAATAGGACCAACGAAATCATTTTCTTAAATGGATGCGTCATATTTTTGCATCTAAACAATATTAACTTAACTGGAGGAAATACTTTCTTGGTATAAAGAAAAAAACCCAAAGAAACGCATTTCCTTGAATCAAGTAAATATTTTTTTCAGTGTATTTTGTTCCAAAGTTGTCTTTTTGGGCAGAAAATTAATCTTGTTTGTTGAAAATTAATCTTGTTTGTTGAAAATTCATCTTTTCGCTTGAAAATTCAACCATTCGGTAAAAAAATCAACTATTTAGTAAAAAATGCATACATTTGGTTTAAAAGTCGTCTTTTTTGCGTATGCGATTATTTTTTTGATGAAAGTTCAATTTTTTGATTAAGAATTCAACTATCTTATTGAAAATAGAACATCCTTCTTGATTGAAAATGATTTTTTTCGTTGAAAATTAATCTTTTCCGATTTACAAGTCCACTGCTTTCTAAAACATTCGACTTTTTAGCTTAAAACCTTTACTCTGTTGTGTTAAATTTATATTTCGTAGTAGAAACATCATCTTCCTTGGTTGACAATGAACTTTTTTGATGAAAATTCAACTGTATTCTAAAAAATTTTACTTTTTGTCTTTGAAATTCTAATATTTAATAAAATTGTAATCTTTCTCGTTTGCAAATTCGACAATTTGATCGAAAATGCAGCTTTTTTATCCTGAAAATGAAACTATTTGGTTCGAAATTCAACTATTTCGTTAAAAGTCTAATCATTTTTGGAAAATTTAATTGTTTTGTTAAAAATTATACTCTGCTGTTAAAAATGTATCTTTCTTGGTTGAAAAGTAACCTTTTTGCTAAAACTTTAACTGTATTCGAAAAAAATTATCTTCTTAGCTTGAAAATTCTACTATTTGGTTAAATCTTTAACTTTCTTGTTTGAAAATTCGTATTTTTTACTGGATAATTCATCTATTTGGTTGTTAATGCAACGTTTTGGCTGAGATTTTTTTTTTTAATTCGCAAAATCCTTCTTTAGCCTTTGGCTACTTTACTTTCGGGGGAGGTCAAAAAAGGCCAAAATTGGTAACGTAGTTTATGTATGGCCCATAACTAGAAAAATCGTCCGTGTGACAAGAAAGTAGCTTGGCGCCGTCAAGCCTTAAAAAAAAGTACCCTAGCGGCGCCAGGCCCCGCCAGGTCCTGACTGCAATACTGCGCTAGAGATATTAGTTTCAAGAAATATGGAACACAAACCTCGTATCACATAAAAAAAAGTACCAGAAGCACAATACATATTGACAGGCCTTCCGTTTTTCTTCGCCATTAACACCAACCGTTCTGAGACATTTGTACTGGTTTTTTATAAAATGTCGGATATAATTGACCCAATTATTTACATTGTGCTGAAGAATTTTGTATTGATATTAGCGTCTTATGAATATATGTAATTACAAAACGTGCATTTGATAAAAACTAAAGAGGCAAACGTTTCGGCCACGGACATGGGCCCTCCGCAGTGCCAGCTATTTAATTAAATTTAGTGATTTTATGTCCTGCAGCTCCTCTCTCTCTCTCTCTGTTTCTCTCTCCCTCTCCATATCAGCTCCCTGTCTGTGTGTTCTTCCCGTTTCGTTGCACAAGGTGAGGTGGTAATGGGTGAAGTAAATCACTCCGTAATCCCAGAAGCACAATATTCATAAACTTAACAAGCACGTTGAACAGAAACACACACTTTTATAGTTTGAAAGGAAGTTGATAATTCTAAAAACAAACTTAAATAAGCGTAAATTCAAAATCAAGTTTTTATGAATAATGGAAATGGAAAGTAAGAAAATTTAATTTTTAAAGGGCTGTGGTAGTAAAACTGAATGAAAACATGGGGCCTGGTCTCTGGGACATTCCACCTCATGGCGATCGTAGCCAGGACGTATTATCAGATCTTTTCCTCTTTACAACAGACGTTTACGATAGTGACATTAATTCGCCAGAATTTTTGCCTTTTCAAAATCGAAAAAATGATGGTTTTCAATGTTATGCCTGGTAAGCATTGTCTGTTTTTCATTGTCCTCATTTATATCTCTCCTGTGTTCTTCAACCCGTACTCCTGACGGACGTTCAGTTTGACCCATAGGAACCGCATTACAATTTTGTCCTTTGCACAACATGCCATAAACAATATTGCTGTTATGTCATTTATTTAATTTATCTCTAGTAGGTCTCAAGGCTGACTTAAGGTCTCTCTTGTTCTTAAATGCCGCAGTAAGCTCGTGATGCCCGAGGATTCTCGCGATTCGTTCAGATGGTGCTTCAACGTACGGAATGCTAATAAATGACCTAATTACTGCCTTTTGAGCTATTTCATCAATTCAAAGCTCCTTATTTTTAGCGAAAATATTCAATCTGAGTTTCGTATTCTCTCTGGAAAATTTTTTCGAGTTCAAGTTCTCATTGAGAATGTCCTCCACCAGTCGCAAGTTATTTTGATGAAATATTTTATCAGAGGGAAGAATGGCTCTGTCGACCATATTGAAAACCACGCTTTTTTGTGTTTTTGTGGATGGTTAGAATCGGAATTGAGGCATCTGCCGGCTATCATTCCTGTGAAAAGTGACGTCCAGAAAATTTATTGCCCTATTCTTTTCTTCTCTAATGTGAATTTAATGTCGAAATCCTTCAAATCCATAACTTGTAGAACAATTTCTACTTCGTTTTCTGGGGGAACTGCTAGTATGTCATCGACATAGCGAATACACGAACGAACTTGGAAACCTATTTTCGGTAAAATAACTGTTTCTTGGTCGTCCATGAATATATCGGCTAAAATCGGTGAAAGAAGAGAGCCCATTTACAGTCCTCTTTTTCGGAACTACGTTTTTTCCTTCAAATTGAAATCCGTGCTATTACGATATAACCGAAGTCCTTCTTCGAAATCTTCTCAAGGAATTTTTTTTTTCGCGAATTTTATTCCATCTGCTACCGACTGCCTCAACTGCTTTCTCTTTCGGCACATTTGTGAAAAGAGAAGTGACATCTAGTGATGCGAATACGTGATTTTCCGTGATCCTAAAATTCTTCATTTTTCACTAACTCGAAGCTGTTGAACACTCTCGATTTAGGAGCCTCGATATTACTAGCAATGATATTTGAAAAGAAGTTTGCTAAGTCGTAAGTGGCGCTACCTACGTACGATATTATTGGCCTAGGCGGAAAACCTGTCTTATGGATTTTTGGTAGACTATGAATTCTAGAAGGTTTCGCATGATTCACATCAACATATTTTTTTGATTCCCATTTTCTAACTAACTTTGTGACTTCACTTGTAATATTTCTCGTTGTGTGCTTTCTTTTCACATAAGTGTCCCGATCCTGTAATAATTCGTTTAATTTCGCGTCGCAATCGTATTTTTCATCGCAACGGTCGTGTGACCTTTCTCAGCTTTGAGAAAAATAATTTGAGGGTTTTCTTTCACAAATTTTTCGGCCTGTTTAATTTCTTTTAAGGGCTGTATAATTTTTGATTTTTACTGTGTAGCCAGAATTCATAACTCCGCAAATAGTATTTGCGATATTGTGTCTGGCGCGAGCTTGACCTGCCTCTGGAATTTTTTTGATATCACAGCTGCACAAAAAAAAAGTTGTCTACCCCAGAAGCCAGAATAGGCTTATCCTACGTTTTTGAGATCGCTGTCAGATTTCGTCCCTAACCTCAAAAAACATTAAAATCGCTGCTTTTCTATGTTTTCAAAGTCGCTGAGTACAAATCCGGAGTCATTGTCGTTCTATGACGTCACACTTCGTCCCTGACCTAAAAAAAACGCTGATTTAATAATTTTATGAAAAACATGTATTTTTCAATCAAAGTGGTCATGGCCTATGTTTTCGAGGTCACTGAGTACGAATTCGGAGCCCTTGTGTTTCTATGACATCACATTCCGTCCCTAATAAAGAAAGCTTACCTTAAGCTTCAAATTTTAAAAAGAAAGAATTTTAAGTGTGGCATATTGAATGCCCTTGCATCTTGCAATAACGCTAAAGCGTTCTGGACAGTAGTGAATAGTTTCAGAATAAAGTCTTCTTTAGTTAATGCTATAAGTTTCGAACGTTGGCAGGCTTTTGCGGATTCATTGTATACTGAACAGATTTATGTTAGTGTTAAGTGGTGTATAAATTCCCACCCTTTACTGGATTATATTATCTCGAAAAAGGATGTAAAACACAGCCTAATGTCATGTAAGAGAAATAAGGCACCCGGTGAGGACGACATCCCTAGTGGATTTTATAAATATCTACCAGAGAACTGGGTCCCTTATCTGGTTAGCTTTTTTAACAGAATTTGGGAATCAGAAAAAGTTCCTTCCGACTGGTCTAACATCTAAACCTTTATGCTCTTTGAAAAAGGTAATATAGATGATTCTAAAAACTACAGAGAAATTGCTTTCATCAATTCTATTGCAAAAATGTTTACCCGAATTCTGTCCTCAAGGCTGACTAGGTGGGCTGAATTAGAAAACTGCCTTCCCGAGAATCAGGCGGGTTTCAGGGTTGGACGGAGTTGTATAGATCACATTTTCACTCTAAATGCATTAATTCAAATCTATCTTATTATTCCGAAACGTTACAATATCGTTTTGATGCATATCTTATAATTGTCATCGACGTTGTTTCTGACTTGCACTCTCTGCTTATACTTATAAAATAATATGTTCATTACTGTATATTTGTACTTATTTGTAATGGTCAACGACCATGAAACAAATTATTTTCTAATAAAAAAAATATAAAAAAATATCCTATGTTTTCTAGGTACCGCCATCCCAGCCTTTAAACTTTCATACGTAACTTCGGAAAAACTCCTAACCCAACAGACCAGACTCGCCACTCGTCCGATTCCTCGTCCAGCGAAAATTGAATGCTAGTCGAAAATCAGTTGAAGCCGTTGACAGAATTGTGAACGGTCGATCGCAAGTGAGTCTTCCGTCATGGCGGTGAGAACCCTCATACCTCCCAAGGGCTAAATATGAGGTCTTTCCGATGTTGACGAGGACAAAGTCAACTCGTCGTCGGACACACTACGGTTTCATCCTCACACTCTAATGCCCCCTACAGGGCAGTACGCTCCTACTGGCTTCTTTATTCCAACAAATAGTGATACGAATCATTCTACACATCCCCTTTCAGAGCAGTCGTCATCGATCACTGAATCTGTCGGAGTAGCAGGATTTCTTCACTCGTTCAAACA
>CAKNWT010306819.1:1643-15093 GCA_932066315.1 Andricus coriarius | reverse complement strand
ATTGTTTGTTTTTTTGTTTCCAATTTTTTTTATTGCTAGAACTTCGAAAAAATTCAAACGGGCGTTTGTTGAGTAAAGTCTCACGGTCATTTTGAATCCTTGAAATATAATGTTTTCAAAATTTCTATATTTTTGCGACTTTCCAATAATTTAGTAACTTTTCGATGTGCAGACATTTTTTGAAATCGAGTGATTACACTAAAATAGTAGCTTCTTTAATCTGCAGTATTTTATGTGTTTTCCCAATGCTATAAAAAAGTGCTCTCTAAATTTCTTCAAGTGGATTTTCACATAAAAATGAGTAAAAATCTTGCAAAATGAGCTGAAGTGGAAATTTTGCTCTAAATGACTTAACTTTCACCTGTTTTAGAGTGATATTTTACGCTTGAAAATAAGTGGAATCGACTCATGTTTAAGAGTGAAATATTACTCTGAAATGAGTTGATTTTCACTCATTTAGAGTGACATTTTCAGTGAAGCTATATTTGCAGGATTTTCACTCATATCGAGTGAATGTTTCACTCAAAAAAACTTAAAGGGTGCCTGTTCTTTTCACTGCCGTCAATGTTTTGAAAAATATTTTTCTACCAGCGTATAAAAATCCTGTGGATTTTTTGTTACTTTTACAGGAAAACCAATTGCGGATTTTGACAAGATTCCTTTGATGCAAGTTACACCGAAAGAACTTTCCGCGGAGAAAAAAACGATCTCCGTCGAATGATTGAATTCATTCCGGTCGAGCATCGTCAATATTACAAACATTTTTTCTAGCGGAAGATATTCCAAAGTTGAATACTCCAAAGATATAGTCCAATTCGATTATTGTTATCAATATAAAAATAGCGCAAATTCATTTTTTACCTAATATCCGAAGCTTAATCACAAAAATCATTATCATTTTCAACAGCAATAACAATAAACGATATAAAAATCAATAATAATATAACGAAAAAAAAGTATCACTCAATATAATAGATCAGGCTTAGAAAAATGTATCAGACAATAAATAATTAATTGTTCACAACAGCACAAATGTATTCATTGAAAAATTATTATTGTATTTGCTGGTATTTATTTATAGAATTCCACCGCAGACCAGGCGAAACTAAGCCGAGACAATGCTTGCTGCTCGGGGTTAGGCCCTTTTGTTCGCATCTACCTCCTTGAATTAGGCCCGTGCTTAACTTTGATGTCTCAAAAATCGAAAAATATTGGACGGATTCGCATGAAATTTTAAAGCACAACGTTCAAGAATGGAGATTATCGATCATATATATCCAATATATTTTTTTCGGTGATCTCGGAAAATACAAACGTTTTTCTGGCGTCCTGAAAAATTTGGAAAAACGGTGTTAGGCCCTTTTGTTCCCCGAACCTTCACTTATCGTCTTCAAAAGCTGCCAGAAAATTAGTACCGTTATATCCTCTAATTAATTGAAATTCAACCTTAAATGTTAGTAGCAAACCAATGCGATACCTGCGATACTAATCATAGAAAATTACAAATAACCCGAAATAAATTCTTAATCCTTATAGGAAACTTCAACAGATATACTATGATACAGGATATGCATATATGGCTACGCTTAGAATAAAAGAGTACATAAGAAGACTAGAAGATATCGAACGCGAAACGCGAGATCCAACAGGTGCGCTCCAACTTGCGAGCACATGCTCCACCTTCAATTTAAACCCTGTTAGACGTCTCTAGAACGCCAAGTTAGCGCCCTAGCTAGTTTCAGTGAATCGCCAAATACGCTAAGTTTTTCAAAAACTTCCCACTTCATTTTCTCAAAAGTCGTTTATTTCTTTGATCAAACTGTTTCCTCTTGCATTTTGCAATACTCAAATAGAAAAAATGTGTAAAAGAAAATAATCGCAAGAAAATTGGAACCAAAAAATGCTAAAATAAAGCCGCGTTGTCAGATTACAATGATGTAAATAAAAAAATATTACAATACCAGGGACCTGAGCGAAACTTTCGTTCTATTTCGTTATTGATAGAAAAAAAATATTTTTTACTAAACTTTGATCTGCTCTCTCTCTCTCTCTAGATTGGGACGAAAGTAGATGATATCTGAAATCACATTCATTTTTGGATCAAAATTATTTTGTTTAACTGGCAGTAACGAAATGGAACGAAAGTTTCGGTCGGGTCCCTGCAATGAACGCAAAATTAAAAACGGCTTCCAAAGTTAAAATTTTACAGCGTTTGAAACATTTTAAGCTTTTTTCAAAAACAAGAACTAAAGACGAAACTAACTTTATACTCATATTACAGAGCCTCAAGGGGCCATCTCCATGCAATTAGTCACACTTTTGAGCCACAAAGGTTTATCATAAAATTCAATTATTATGTACACTAAAGTTTTAGCATTTTCATAGTCAAATCTCATATTTATGTTTTAATTATTCTTGATGGAAACATGCAAAAAAACTTGCTTCCCATATCAATAAACGTCTTTATATACAAACTACCCAATTTTGACAAGCCTTTCAAGCAAAGTTGATAAAATCGAAGATAGCACCCTAATATGGCTCTAGGACCAAGACATAAAAGGTCATTTACAGAAGGTCACAATTTTTTTCCTACCTCAAAATTGATATTAATACATTGACTTTTATCATGCTTTGAATTTCATCCTCAGTTTCTCACATTCATCAAAAGCGACCTGCACTGCCACCGTCCCGTCGCATCCATGGTCATCTTTTGCGTCCGGTTTTTGACAACCTTTATGTAACTGTGGATATTGTGGATCCCATAAAAGTCCACATAGAAAAAGAATAATTTTCTTGGCTCTGCCTATGCAATTCTTCCATATGTGGTCGTAACGCATGCTGGCCTTCTTGAACAAGTACAAGTCTTGCTATTATAAACCCACCATACGATGTTGCCGTGATTGAAGTTAAAGAACCTATACTGGTAGCGAGACCTTATCCTGGCGCTTTTTCTGAGGTACAATTTCAAATGCGAGGTCAGAACTGGGCTTTTACGGAAACGGAAAATAACGTTCTGGAGAGGCTAGGCCATCCTTTTGATGCATAATGGCGATTCACAGATAGTGTAGGCTTCCATATGTAAAAAATTCATGAACCTTTCACTATTTTCTCGGAACATACGAGTGTATAATGCACTAGCCATCTACAATTCTATTACTATTTGTATAAATTATGGCTATGTTGGAACATGGACTGGAGCGTTCGCGTTAGCGAACTACGCACGAACTGCTCTATTCTAGAGAGCCTCCAACAGCTATATAGAATTGAGATGTTGAGGTATTTCTTATGTCAAAAATCCGATATCTGGAAAAAGAAGATTTTCTAGGATTTTAGGAATCAAAATATTATTAATGATAATATTATTTTAAATACAGACATTATTATATTTGTGTACGTTAATTGCTCATTAGGGCCACATAGAATAGTAAAGTGTTTTTTTAACACATGGATGGGTAAATTTGGAAAATAATGCAATGAAAATTGATCTTTTTTCGAACAGGGAGGATATTATTTTACCTACCGATATTCTCCTGCCCGTGAGGAAATTTTTTCATGGCGCTCGCTGGGCCCAAAATAGGAAACATTTGGTCTCAAATTGGGGATTTAGACAGAACCAAATAACAATGGAAACGCATAACCCGGCCAGAGCCTAACTAAACGACCGACTTGGCCCCAACATGGCTTTATTTATTTTTCTAGTTTCAGCCACATTATAATTACAAATTTTATATTTAAAAGAAACATTTCAAGTGGCTGAACATTTTAAGAAAAATCTTATTCCTGAAACGGCTTATTCGTCGTCAGACTCATCTTTCGGTTGCCATCCCAATCTTTGGAATTAGTGGAGACCTATGCTAACATGTGAAACGTAATTGCGGTTATGTTTTCCAAACTTTAAAATCAGGTAAAACACATGGAGGAACTTAATTTTTCTCCAAGAGGATTTATTTTGCACTTCAAATTGTCAAAAAAATTCAGATTGTAATATCGCATTGAAATAACCTTTTTTCAAAGCGAATCAGAATTACGCTTGCAATTTTTAACCACGAAATTCGCTTCTTTTATTATAGTGAAGTTGCCGAATTACCAAAGAATGAATCGAAGAGACCGACAATCGATATTAGAGTTCGACGCGCAAATTCAAATTTACATGAAACCAAATGAAAGCAATGGAGCCAGACGGTGTTGACGTTTTGAAAATTTAAATTATTCAATAATATAAATTGAGAAAAGATGATTGTGACAGAACTGGTAAACTTAATTTTAAATAAAATTATTTACAATTATTTTATTAATAAAATATTTAATTATTTAACATTTGATTTTTAAATAATCTACATTTTATAGACTATTTTTTTTTCTTTATTTTTGATCTTTAAAGGATCAGTTAACTGCTCAGCCGCTTTTCTGTAAACAATATTTCAGAAAGTGTAATTCTATAAAATAATATATACTTTATTAAATAAACAAGGAGTTATTAAACCAATTTTAATTAAAATTTTAAACACGACAAGTGCTTTTCACTTTCGGCATATTTGATCATTTGAATCACACTTTGATAACTAATACAGACGAAATCACAAAAACACTCGCCAAATTAACCTCAAACCAACCTACTTGTGTTAAAGAGGTTCAAGATGGAGGCCGACTGGAAACAGATGCACAGCCAAGTTGGTGGCGCTGCAATCAAGAGGTGTGAAACAGAGTTGGTTTAAACTAGATTTAAGATATTAACCCTGTTGTAGCGATAAAATAATTTTCCAAGCTGGGGCCAAACTTGTAACTGGGCAAACATTTGGCAATTTCCACACAGGTGAGATGAAGCCACAATTGCCTTAACCAAACCGCGCCAAGAATTAAAAAACTTAAATAACGCAATTAGCCCATTTTGATAAGAAACTATACATTCACATACTGGAAATGGTGGTGAAGGAAATGAAAATTCGACTTTTATACATTAAGCTTATTTGCGATACTGTAAAATTCAACTACTATTTATGTATACACTGTCATTAAATGTACATTACATGGTCTCCCACATATCAAACTTCCTAAGAAATCCTGGTCGTTCCCTGGTTTAGTTTAAACTCTATTCTATGATAGGTATAGAGGTGTACAGGTGAAGAAAGGGGTTCATATTCGTCGTTATTTTTAAAAATGTTTTCATATAAAAAAATTTGGAGTATTTTTAATACTCAAAACAAAATTTTGAAGGTAATTCTGCCAAAAATCAAGTCTCTGGGAAAAACGTTTTCTATGATTTAAAGAATTGAACTGATAATATTAGTCATCTCTTATAAAAGAAAAATCACCATTTTTAATGAAAACAGTTTAAAACAGCCTAAAGCCGAACTGCAATACATGCGAGGCACAATTCAAGGAATTTTAATCTTTTATGAATCCTGCATTGAAGCCTATCACCCGAAATGCAGAGAGTTCTACGAAGTCCCTCGTAAGCACAAAGTCCTTATGGTCTGTAGGCATTGCCTACAGACTCGTTTCTCGATGGGTGATATTATTCTTGGCGCAGGGGCCCCAGCCTCTTACTCTCTTGAAACTTCCAATCACATACTCTCTCACAGGTTACTCTACTTAGCAGTCGCAATTCCCTAATGAGTTCAACAAAGGAGTACATATCCCACACGCAGCCTGCCCCAAAAAACCCAACTGAACAAAGACCTCATGAACAACCTGCTTCTACAACCCTCAATAGCCAAACTCTTGCTTACCCAGATTTTGTTTCCTCGATGATTCTTGTCAAACTGAATCTAATTTGCGACCGCCTCGATATAGTGGAAGCAACCGGTGCAAGAACAAGTGAAACCTTGAAACTGCAAAGTGCTGATTCAGCTTCTGGTTTGGCTATCTGGTTTCAGCGTCAGGCCACTCCTGACTTGCCTGCCGAAACCAGCCAACTAACGTCTGCGTGCCTCATTCTTCGTCAAAACCCTACTTTCAGCTTGCACTTCCAGACGCCACTGGCTTTTCTCCAGAAAGTACTTGCACTGTTCTGAGACATCCAGATACTATACCGTTATGTTAAACACTCTACCTGGCTCCAAATCGTCCGGTTCCTATTTCAAAAACTCGCGCGACTCAGATAGCAGCAGCGGGGGGCCATCTTTGGTACCGAGATCTCTCTATGCTAAACCTCTTAGCTCTTTGGCCACTTTTTTTGAAGTTAAATCATATTATACACCTAACTAATCTACATAGTCTAGGTATTATAGCAATGTATAAGTCGTGGCTCCATAGAGAAATTTATCGTACGACGATGACGAATTATAACTTTAATGTGATACGGACGCATCGGAAGAGCCTTGTTGTTCGCAGATACGACCTGCGTTTCAGCTTTTTGGTCAATGATTTGATGCTACTACATAAGAAGAATCCATAAAAAGACTAGAAGATATCAAACGCGAAACGCGAGATCCAACAGGTTCGCTCCAACTTGCGAGCACAAGGCTCCACCTTCAATTTAAACCTTGTTAGAAGTCTCTAGAACGCCAAGTTAGCGCCCTAGCTAGTTTCAGTGAAAGGCCAAAAACGCTAAGTTTTTCAAAAACTTCCCACTTTATTTTCTCAAAAGTCGTTTATTTCTTTAATCAAACTGTTTCCTCTTGCATTTTGCAATACTCAAATAGAAAAAATGTATAAATGTAAATAATCGCAAGAAAATTGGAACCACAAGATGCTATATAAAGCCGCGTTGTCAGATTACAATGATGCAAATAATAAAATATTACAATGAACGCGAAATTCAAAACGGCTTCCAAAGTTAAAATTTTACAGCGTTTGAAACATTTTAATCTTTTTTCAAAAACAAGAACTAAAGACGAAACTAACTTTATACTCATATTACAGAGCCTCAAGGGGCCATCTCCATGCAATTAGTCACACTTTTGAGCCACAAAGGTTTATCATAAAATGCAATAATTATGTACACCAGTATGTGAACTCCTGTAGCCAGAAGTCCTAAGTCGAATGCTGATTGGGACGACGATTTAGAGGACATGCTGATTAGCTAGGTTGATTGAAACTTAACGATCTTGCTCCCTTTTTTCCCAGTTAGATTATCGACGAACCTAAGCGTACTACGCATAATTCCTCTTCAACAATTAATCCAGTCTTCATAAGCGAAAAATTACTGTCGACGGATTCTGGGGTCATTAAATTGTCGAAAACGTTCGATCAAGGTTTGGTTTTCTGCATGTCAGATATGGGGCCAGTCTATAGTCCGGGTTTATTTCACTTTGAGAGGGATCTCAAGAAATACGCATCCTATGAATAAATATCCTTAATAAAAACTTTTTATTTTTGAGGGGGAAAAGCAACTTCCGACAAATTTACTCCGCCCCACAACCTCAGGAGGCAGGTAGGGGGCAACTTTGTAATTTTAAATGGGAACCCTAATTTTTTATTACAAATTCAGATTCTCCTTCATGAAATACATAAGTTTTATTCAAAAAAATTTTTTCGACTCGCAAAAAAAAAAACCCACCCCCCATGTCTCCTGGGGTGTGGGGTGGGGTAAATTTGGTTCAAAGTCGCTTTTCCCCCTCGCAACTAAAAAGTTTTCATTACCGGTATTTTTTTCATAGGGTGCGTATGATTTTAAGATATTTCGTTGTCTCAAGTTAAAAAAACACACTATATATGTTCGACAGGGCTGTTGAACCAGCGAACTCGGACAAGGTATAAATGGCTGAAATGGTGGACAACAAGGTTGCTTCTCTCAAACTCTCATATCCTTAATAGACTCCTTTCTCCCACTTAAAAAATGTATAATTGACAGACCCAAACCTTCTCAGACGCGGTCAAGAAGATATCGTGAGCCTGGGATAGAATGGACTGCAAGTGGCGAAGGGATAGAACAGATCCCAATCACTCTAAATACGGGTACCTCTGTAACCTCGCCACGGCGGCCATGAGTAGCGAAAAGGACGGATTTCTATCTAGTTTCCCGGAAAGATCCTTATCTAAGCTCATTTGAGAAAGGTTTAATCAAGCTGGAGTCTGGTTCAGGCGGGGAATATGCTCTTGGGGCGAACATCGTCCTTGATCCGGCGTAGAACAATAAATTTCTCTATGATACCCTCCCTCCAGCAACAGCATGTGTCAAAATAATTCAAGATCTCCTGCAGGCAGCCGATGTTAGAAAACGCCAGCCTTTTCAATTCCACGAGGCTGACCTCACTAAATTGTATGCAGCAATTAAACCAATTGAATAAAAGGCTACTGTTTCCGATGGTATACATTCTTCCGCGATTCTCCTCTATGTCCCCTCTTGCTTGCCTGATTTACTCGATATTGTGAACTCCTCTCTGCGGACAGGGGTATTTCCTACAGCATGGAAGGTATGGACGCATTGTCCGCCCTATTTAAAAATGTGGCCCCCCCAACTTCCTAAAAGGATCTGCGCCCGATTATTATGCTCCCTTAGCTGTCAAAGATCCTAGAAAAAAATTGCCTTCAGCAGCTGTCTTAATACACAAGGAATAGAGCGCTATTCACAGAATACATAATAAGTTCTGCAGAAACTTCCGCCCCCCTCCCTCCCACAGCCTTTTACTGTTCTCTATTTACACTTACAGACCCGTTAATAAAATTCCCCTCGATTTTGAAGGTATATGTCGGCTGCAAGCTGGAAGATTTGGATGCCGGTACCGCAGTGTTGTGATTGTAATTGGAATTCATCGCGAGGCGGGCTGTAGAGCGAGCTCTTGTTATTAATCCAACTACGTCGGTTATTCTTCCTATAGGAAACTTTAAAGATGCTTGCTTGCCCAACTTTGCGATGGGCGGTTTTGAAGAATATGTCACCACCAAAATCGAAGCGGCGCACCTGCGCCTAAAAAATTTGTAGGTGAGAATGTTATATATATTTTATATTTAGTGGATAAAACACTCATATTTTTCATTTGTTTCATATAGAAAAAAATTATAAAACAAATGAAAAATATCATTGTCTTGTCCACTATATATGACTTTTCCACCTGGGTTGTATTTTCTCCGGGACCCCATTCCACTCAGGGTAAAATTATTGCTTTGTCATTCGTTGGTGCTGCGCCTTTTTGAATATGCGTACACGGTGCATGGCCCCTGCCTGAATGCCACACTGAGAGAGAGGATACGGAGGGTGCAAGAAGCATATCTCAGATGCACATACGAAATCAGAATATATTACAACGTTACACCTGCTATGCAAGAATCTTGCTGGCTGAAAATGAAGCACAGGTGGAAAGTGCCACTTTGTGTCCTCTCTTTCAGGGTCCTCTCGCAGGGCGCTCCGGAAAAATGATTCGATGTACTGTCATTTGTAGAAAATAAGCGAGCTAGATAATCGCTTGCAATAAAATTCAATGGCAAGCTAGATGTCCCGCGAACGAACATGTCAAGTGGGGAATCCACCTTTTCCTACGCTATTCTCCGCATTTTAAACAGCTCAAAAAACCGACTTGTCTCTTCGTAGAGAAGATCATTTCCAAGCAAAGCTATTTGTTTGGATAATGAATCTGTTAAATGAATTTTTGATTCTTGACTCCTTTTATCTTAAAGTTCCGTATTTTAATATAAGTTGTAGAATATTTCAAAGTATTTTACCACAGTATATTTTTCTTTCTATTTCTGCGATGATCTGGATAACTATATATTCAAACCCTAGTCTTCAAGTTTCGTTAACTTAGTTCAAATGAGATTCAGAGGGTTAGGTTTAATAGAAACTGGTGGTACCTCTGCCTGATATGAATACAGATCCTTTTTGTCACGAACTCAATGAAGGTTTATTATTATTATAATCAATATTTTTACAACTTTAATTTTTCTTACCATCGCTGTAAATTTTAATAAATGACGACTTATTTTTTCGGGGAGAACATTCTCCGCAACTTCACTGTTTCCTGTTTTTAAAGTAAACAAACAACTATATTTAAAGATTATTTACTCATTTAAAAAAATGAAAACAGAAGAGTTGTAAGGAATATAAAATCATAAGAGATGACTGATAATATCACTTCAATTTTTAAAATCACAGAAAATTATATTTTCCAGAGATTTGATTTTTAGATTAATTACACTAGAGTCCCGCTATACTGGCCATTTCGGGGGTACCCTAAATGGCCTCCACACTTCTTCTTGCTTGTGGCTTCTTATAGTACTGAACCGTAAACATCGCAAATCCGCTGACCTTGCATGTGCCTCTCTCTCCCCCCTTGGACCGCCTTGTCCTTTATATCGGGAACCAGTATAGCGGGACTGTAGTGTACCTTACAAAAATTTGTTTTAACTATTCAAATTGCTATTAATTCTTATATTAATTTTTTTTTAATCCCGACGAACATGAAACT
This sequence comes from Andricus coriarius, assembly GCA_932066315.1. NCBI lineage: Eukaryota > Metazoa > Arthropoda > Insecta > Hymenoptera > Cynipidae > Andricus > Andricus coriarius. The sequence continues at coordinate 4,747 of CAKNWT010306819.1, read as the reverse complement.
GTGTCTTTGCCTGTATACCTGTATACCTGTCTTAGAATAGGTTTAAAAATAATCCAAGAAAGGCCAGCGTCTCTTGGGAAGTCTGCTATGTGGGAGACTGTGTAATGTACATGTAATGGCAGTCTTTACTCAAATAGTAGATGAATTTTATAGCATCGCAAACAAGCTTTCTTTATAAAAGTTAAATAATCTTTTCCTTTACCATCACTTCCATTCTGTGATTGCATACTTTCTTATCAAAATGGGCAAATTATCTGATTTAAGTCTCCTAATACTTGGTGCTGTTTTGTCGCAAGCAATTGTCGCTTCGTCAGAAGAAAACATTCGTAAGTTAAATAATATCCTCCGTTTTCGAAAAAAAAGCAATTTTCACTTGCAGTATCTTAAAAGTTTACCCGTCTGTCCTTAAAAATAAACAAATAAGCTATTTTGTGTGACTCTAATGAACAATGAACATAACATAATTTAGCAAGTATTTCAGTTTAGGTTTGATTTTTTTAAATTGTAAAAATAAAAAAAATAAAATAGTTTTGTTCTCATTTTCTTATCCAAGAGCGGAAAATACTATGTTATAATAAAAAATTGTGATTTCGACGCCTCTATTCCATATCACTCCAAGTCGCGTTTGGCTCCAGGTCCTATGCTTGAACACAATACTTGGTGCTATACAGTGAACAAACGCGAAGGGGAGCTACAGACCAAACGCAACGTGACGCTGTACACCGCCGAAACGCTACGTGGATCAGTATGGAATGGAATCGTCGATTTAAAGTCCAATATGTCTTCGAAGCACTCTGTTGCAGCAGTCTTGAGCAAAGTTAACATATCATAATATGCCACATTTGGGAGGTTCTGTATAGACACCGTGCATGTATCTAACTGCTCTTTTCTACTTTTTTTCTTTTTTTTCAAGAATTCTGAAATTATATATGTATAAGCAAAAAATTTTGACTCTCTATAAGCGGCCTGTCATAGACACATGATGTCTTCAGAACCATAGGTTCCTATCTCAATTTTTTTATCAATATGAGCTAAAGATACCAAAAGATAGTTTAATGAAATCTCTTCACATGATATACGATATCTAAATAAGTGAAATTTATTACATAAAATATGCCCAAGAAAGGTGGAACATCAAGATTCTATCTACTGCCACGTTAATAGATTATAATCGTGTCAATAAATATATATGATAATAATAAGCGCATAATTAATGACAGCTTCCAACGTCTGAATTACAAAAAGTTAATCTATAACAACATTTTGAACATTTGAAGTAATTTTTTATAAATGATAACTGAGAAGGAGACTAACTTGGAATCGAAGATGCATTCTGTTTTTCTAGGCTAATTAAATAAGAGGTTGATTACAGAGGGTAAAAATTTTTTTCTCACACTTGAAATTATAATGATAAATTAACTTGTATCATACTTGCAGAATTATCATCAATTCCTCACAGCCGTAAAAAGCGAATGACGAATATTACACCGTTATCGTCACCGCCACATCCATGGTCATCTCTTGCGTTTGGCGTTCGGCAATCTCTACGTACTATTCACATAACGGCTCCCATTATTGTAGAAATTAGAGTTCGAATTTTAGAAAATAATATTTACATTGGTCCTGCATTTGCAATACATCCTTACGTCGTCGTAACGCGTGCTACCCACCTTCAAAGATCGAATGAAAATCATAGGGAAATTTTTTGTGTTAGATCGTTCGGGATAACTCCAAATGAGTACGCGTCTCACCGTATAATACATGTTAGCATAAACGCAACATATGACATTGCCGTGCTTGAAGTTAAAGAACCTATCCTGTTAGCAAGACCTGAACAAGGCGCTTTATCTGCGGAGCGATTTCAAATGCAAGGTACTAACTGGGCCTTCAATCAGGCGGAAAATATCATTCTGGAAAGGCTAAGTAATTTTCATGATGAAGTCTAACGTTGATTTTTAGATACTGTAGACTTTCATTTGTGAAAAATGCATGTCTATTTGATCATCTTTTCAATTGTTCGGCGCAGAGCTGAAGTGTCGAATAAATATACACACTTAAAAGATTAAACTTCTTTTTATTGCAATTATTAATATTTCCAGGGCCGTGTATTTTACTTGCAGGTAGAATGCTTAAGGCAGTCATCCTTGGGCTGGCTTGTGTGCTCACAGCATAGGAGTGTATCACGCTATGACCACTATTATTCTACAGTTACAATTAAAAATACAACTTGTTTGATCCAATCATAATTGTTCAAACAATTTGGAATAATTAAGAAATATCCCCACAATTGTTTTTGGCCATTTTCCGGGGAAAATACGAATAGAATTTGGGCTAAAAATGATAAGTCATTGAGTAGAAACTATTCCTTAATGATTGTTTCACAAATGCTCCGTGGGCACATCTGAATACTGATGGATTCGAAACTATGGACCCTATCAAATAATGGGATACGGCAATTTTTAGGCATTTTTATTGTGAGAAACTTTTTTGTTTTAATGGCTGAAACGAATGAATAGGGGAAAAGACTGATGTTACACATATTTTGAATAAAGGCGCTTGGTTTTTAATTACTTGAAGTAGCTTTATACAAGCAATCAGTACTATTCAAACTTGGAGACCTAGCATACAAATTGTTAATGCAGACAAAAATGAATACACCCAGTGTGAAAGTGTATATCTCACATTAGATACCCATATTGTAAGGAAGCTCACTAAATTTAGTATAATAAATATTCAATGATTTATATTGAAATTATCTTAATTAAATTAGAGAAAAATAAGCCACTGAAGATTAGTAAAAAAAGTAATTATTAGACAAGTCGAAATACATGCATTTATTCATGACTGTATATAAATAATTAAAAGTAGGGGTAAGAAATGAAAAAAAACGTGACAAATAGAAAAGTTTAATAAAATAACGCGATTATGTAATACTTTTAGCTTTATTGAAGCAATAAAAAGGCAATAATGTGAAACTTTTAAAGAGGCTACGACACATCCACCGACGTAACGTATTGACAATTTATTGCTTTCAAACAATACCATTAAAATTGTTTGCACACTTGATCTATTTTACGCTGTATTTTATATTAGAAAACAGCATG
>CAKNWT010306816.1:7191-22804 GCA_932066315.1 Andricus coriarius | reverse complement strand
AATCTACCACCTACCTTGATGATTCCTTGGTCGAGAAAAGGGTTTAGCTTTAAAAGGCTGCTTTTAGAGTCAACTATTTTATTTTTTGAAAGCGAATAAAATTCATTCGGAAAAGCTTCTGATTGTGTGATTTTAATTACGAGGTGAAACGCATAATTCAATCCGCTCGTACACAGGTCGCCCGTTTGTCTGGCTGTGGAATCCTTATTTCTGCAATTGATTATGAAGCCTAAACAATAAGCTACTACAGTTTTTAGCCTTCTGAAATTGGTAAAACGTTTAAGCAATTTGTTTTCTGTCCTCTTTTCCTGAATGAGGTTGCACGACAGCTTTGAGTAATTACTGCGCGTTTCTGGGACCTCGTGTTTTGAAAAGATAATTAAGGCCAGATGTCTCTGTCTTGACTCAGCCGTCAAGGCCTATGAGTCCAAAGAGTGTTTCGAAGGAATTCTTTAAGGATTTGACCACGTGAAAGTAGGTCAGCAGGGTTTTCCTGCGTAGGAACATGAAACCAATCTTGAGCTTGAGTTGCTGCTTGTATTTCAGCCACCCTATTAGCGAAGAAGTTTTTCAAGGTGTGAGACGGACTGCTTAGATAAAAGATTCGCTGCGCAGAGCTCTAATCTAGGTATTTTAGTAGTTTTTAAAGGTGCGACTCGTGACTTCGAAAAAGATTAGGCTACTTTGAAGATTGCCTCGCTGATCAGTTGAGCTAAAGTAGAAACCGGCTCTATAGGCCTTCCCGTTCGCGTCACAGAACACATGTATCTGAATTTCGATTGCATTTGGGATTAGCACGCAGCGACTGAATTCAATATTATTAAAAAGCTGCAACTGACTGACAGCTAATCCAAAAACCCTGAGACTCCTCTGGGACAAGAGTATCCCATGTGAGTTGGAGTTTCCAATGCTGTTGGATCGTTATCTTTGCTATCACTATGACTAGATCGAGTAGTCGCAATGAATCGAACAGTTTTGATATCTGTGATATAATCAAGCGTTTAGTGATGGGTTCACGTGTATCAGCCATATTGACCGTATAAATGATTGAATCCGCTGCAGCATCCCAGTGAACTCCGAATGTTTTTATAGTTTTCGAAGGATCCAAAGACATGAAAGCCTTGGAGTGTTCTTCCGAAAAAAGTTCATTAATGAAGGATTTAGATGCCCATTTTCGAATATTGAAACCTCCATTCTTTAAAACATCAATTAAATCGTCTCGAATTTGAGCTGCCTCTTGATAAGTGAACGCACCTGTTAAAAGATCATCAACGTAGAAATCTCTCTGTAAAACAGTGAAAGCGACAGGAAAGGATTCGAGTTCATCTTCCGCTAGTAGATAAAGAGTGCTGATCGCGAGGAAAGGAGCGCATGCAGTACCGAACGTTACTGTACTTAAACAGTACGTTTCAATTGGCTCGTCAGGAGAATGACGTCAGAGGATTTTTTGATAAGGAGTATCCTCTTCTGAAACTAAAATCTGCCTGTACATCTGTTCGATGTCGGCAGTGACTGCATATTGAAAGGTTCGGAAACGCGTTATGATCGAAAAAAGATCCTCTTGAATAGTCGGACCGACCATCAGAGAATCGTTTAACGAGAGTCCAGTTGTTGTTTTTACGGTTCATTGTTTGAAATTGACTTCAGTTGTGACTCTTTAAAATAACCTTGGATGCATGCAGTGTATTGATCCTTGAAGGCAGGATCTTTCTCGAATCTTCTTTCGAGTGCATGGAACGCTGCAGAGCTGTGTTTCGTGAGTTTCCAAGGGAGACTCGATTGTCATTGAAAGGAAGTTTGACGCAATATCTACCTGATGCTTCTCTTTGAGTGGTATTTTTATAATACTGTTCACAGGCCAAGTCTTCCTTTGCCCTAATGTTGGCGAATTGAGAATTTCTTTGAAATACATAGGGTTTCAAAAAGAGATCTAACATGAGTTTCAACTATAAATTTTCGATTGTCGTGCTGATTTTTTAGAAGCTCCCAAGCGACATGGTAATTTTCGTTCGTTGTTTCGAGCGATGCAATGCCTTCCGCCGCTTTATTCTTAACACAGACTTTAAGATAATAAACTTTGTGTGATATTGGAATTTCGTCATTATCATGACACATCGATTTGAATGCGTCGCGAAAGTTGAGCCAAGTGTCATAAGAACCGTGAAAAGTCGGCGTTTGGATCTTGGGAAGTTAAAAGCGCGACGAGGGTCGGAACGAATTTTCGCGAGACGACACAGTTATGTTTCCACCCAACTTACAACCCGAAGGAGTAGAAGATGTGGATTCTATTGAAATCTTTTTTGAATATTTTTGAGCGGCTCCGCTGAGACTTTAAAAACGAGTTTCAAACGAAGACCTTTCTGACTAATTTGTTGCTTTCTCTTCTTCCGTTTGAGGTAAATCTTCAATTTTATCCTGAAACTCGTTAAATTCATCCTAGTAAGTGAGATGTTTGTTTAGACTGCCTTTTAAATCATGTGATTCTAAATCGGTATCTTCGGCAATTGATTTTAAAATATTTTCGAAGGAGGTTAATTTGCGTTTTATTGAACCGCGAAGCTTCTTAAATTTTGTGAGCGAGTCAGCCATGATTACGAGAGACACACAATCAATATGAATATCAAGTTTTTGCGTCGAGACCAAGGCACTATTATTGGGAGTGAAATGAAAAAGTTGAAAAGAAAATTGGGAACTCTCTTGACTTACTTGGAACGATCAGCAGACTCGCGATGCCAGTCGAAGGATGCTGCGATTGTCCAGATTCCGTGAAATATAGTTGCTTGAAATAAGGTGTGGTTTTTTAAATCTTTCCAGAGAGATAGCTTCCTTGCAGAAGTGACGCCTTTTGGAAAGTTGACGTCCTCGAGAAAAGTTAATAAAAAGAAGACGAGCTTAGAACTTGAAACTTTCTCCTTGGTGCTGGCTTGCTTTTCAGTTTCGGCTACTCACTGCTCATCTTTGAAATGATGAGTTTTGAAAGTGGAGATTGAAACTTCACTGTTATCTTTATATTCACATGTGAATATCACTGGCAGTCAGCTGAGCAAACTAAGTCACTTATAAAACGTGGTTCTCACTTTGCAGCTGTACTGAACCCACTGAAGTTGATATTCACTTTTCTCACTATGGAGTTTTCTCACTGATGTTGCTTGTTACGAAGCGTAAATGTACCTGACGATTGTTACCGAACGGCAGGCTTTAGGGAGTGTAGAAGATTAAAACAGTCGCTTACAATTGGTTGAAACGAAGAAAAAGAGCAGGCTCTACTCAGGCTCATCGGAGGGTCGAACATTAGAAAACCATTAGTGAAAATTAAGAGACCTACTCGTTAGTGATGGCACTAACGACTAAGTTTGAAAAATCCTTCTTACGGTTAAGTTACAAAAATAGTAGTAAATAAAAATATACAATTCATTTAAAGAATACGAAATAAGGTGAATAGACAAAATATATACTTAGTTTCCAGTTAAAAGAGAGAACTATTATAACGTAACAGTCAGGTAGAGGCTCATAATTATTTCAAAATTATAAAAGTTGCATTTCAAATTATTTGGATGGTTTAAATGTCGAAAAAGTTAGAATTTTCGAATGATAATGATCTTCGATGACGTTGATTTAAACTCTTAACTTGTACAATCCTACTACAAGCAGTACATAAAAGGTTAATTCAGGGTATTTCGTAGGATTATTAACGATGGCAAAGCTTGCGAGCACGCGAAGTATACCAAGGCCTATCATGCACTTCGAACTTTGCCTTGCCCCGAAGGTGACCATGCAACGTATCTAAGACGGACTTATACTCTCGAATGCCGATGAAATAGCTATCTTAAAACTAAACTGAAGTTAAATTGTTAATGAAAACACTGAATTTAAACGGAAGTGACAATCCCAACGTTGCCACCAAGTCAGCTGTCACGTCCCGAGCAAAAGGCGAGGGTAGTATGGAAAATAGCTAGTATGTAGAAAATGTGCTGATTATGTCAGGCTGGTAAGACCTGTCCAATTATTTATTTGTGGTTTTGTGTGTCACTTATCAGCGCTATGCGGACTGTGTCAGAGTTCAGTATTTAAATGAGTGAGATAGTTGCTTAGACAATTATTTTATTATAAGGAATAAGAACAGAGTTAAGAGTTACATAAAATAAACTTATATGTACCTTTCTACGCTTGCAAGGGCGAGAATGAGTTGCTTTATCTGTTGAATCTCCGCGTTTATCGTAGAGCAGCGACGGAACTCTACCAAAAGTCTTAGCCGAAGGGACTTAGTACCGGACTCGAACACGGCAACTATTTTAAGTTGAACTTGAAAGTACGCGACTTAATCAAAGTTTTTCTTTGGTCACAATGAGATAGAAGCCGTAACTTTGTCAAAGTGATTCGTTAATCACTTTGATAGGGTTTACAATTGTGAGCACGTTCCTTTAATTTTCTGAAATGGCACGTTCTTTTAACTTTTTGCAATGGCACGTTCCTTTAACTTTTTGAAATGGCATGTTCCTTTAACTTTCTGAAACGGCACGTTCATTATTGGAATAGGGCGACCGATGATATTGATACATATTGATATTGAAACATACTTGGTTTCATTTTTTTTATTTATAATATAGTTTTAAAAGTCTCAATTAACCCTGACCAATTTTTCATTTTCCTTGACCATTATAAATTTATCTTTCAGGTTAAATTTCCAACCAGAGAACTTAATCTTCAACCGATAAGATTAATTTTCTAACAAAAAGATTAATTTTTAACAAAATTCATGAATCTTTAACTAAAATAAGGGATATTTCACATACAAAAAAAAAAGAATTTTGAACCAAGAAGATTAATTTTCTATAAAAAAAAGACGAATTTTGTACGAAAAACATGAATTGTCAACCAAAGAAGGTACATTTTAAACCAAGCACGGAGTAGTTAAATCTTCAGTTAAAAAATTAATTTTGACAAATAAAAAAGAATTTGTAACAATATAGTTTAATTTTTACCAAAGAAATAAATTTCCAAGTACAATGATGAATCGTCAATTAAAATACTAATGTTTGAACCAAATAGTTAGATTGTCCACCAAAAAGATGAATTTTCCACAATAAAGATTAATTTTCTACCAAAAAGACGAATTTCAACTAAAATACATGAATTTTTAACAAGATAGTTAACGCTTGAACTACACAAAATGAATTATTAACCAAACACGGATTAGTAAAATTTTCAGTATAAAAAATTGATTATCGACAAAGAAAAGAATTTTGAACCGAATAGTTTGAAATTTCGACCAGCAAGACGCATGTTTAACAATATACATGAATTTTCACGTCAAAAGGTCGAATTTTCTACAATACAGTTGAACTTTCAACAAAAAAGTTAATGTCCGTCCGAATAGTTGACTTTTCAACCAAAAATGATGAATTTTGAACAAAAGTTGAATTTTCAACCAAAAAGATGGTCTCTTTTGTTTTTAACAAAATTGTTGATTTTTTCGATGTTTTTCTTTGTGTTTAAATATAAGCACGATTCCACAAATTTGCAGTTTTTGAAACTGAATTGAGCAGTCAGGAATTGTAAACAAAATGTAAACCCGCGCAATGAAAATGGCTAATTTTCGTTTTCGGACATGAAAAATTTTGCTCGGATCAAAACTTTTCATACGGCTTTGGTGCACTATTTCCGTCATGGGGTACTTTACATCCGCATTCTTACACTACTAAATTATAAAAAAAAGAATAGGAGGAGGCGTGACAGGTCTTGTCAATTTACCAATCGAATTCATCGAGTTTGTTATTGTCATTTGTTCGTAGAACTTGTTTCTTTTTTCGATGGTAAACTCTCAGATAGGTCCCGGATAAACCCAAATAGAAGCTTCTTTTGAACTTATAGAAAATGAATACCGTTTTCCGTATTTTAAATGGGTCCCGGATGGACTCGGATAAACATACACGGTAGGACTTGCTTCTGTCTTCGATGGTAAACGCCCAGATAGGTCCCGAATAAACCCGGATAGACGCTTCTTTTAAAGTTAGAGGAAATGAATTTATATTTTCTTGTCCCAAATAGGTCCCGGATAGACCCATCGAATCATACGAGGTAGGACTTGTTTCTTTTTTCGACGGTAAACGCACGGATAGGTCCCGGATAAACCCGTATGGATGCTTCTTTTGAAGATAGAGGCAATGGATTTCTTTTTCCGTCTTCCTAATTGATCCCGGATAGACCAGATTAAACATACGTGATAGGATTTGTTTCTTTTTTCGACGATGAATGCACAGATAGGTCGAGGATAAACCCGGATAGATGCTTCTTTTGAACTTGGAGGCAACGAATTTCTGTTTCCATGTCCCAAATAGATCCCGGATAGACCCAGATAGATGCTACTTATGACCCTTGAGCAAATAATTTTCGAATAGATGGCCACTGTGGTCTTTACTAAAATACGCGATTGGTCAGGTCTCCCTGATAGAACCCAGATAGATCCGTACAATTTCTGTATTGGAAATAAGTATCCGTATAGAGCCCGGATAGACACATATACAAGACATATCAGGTTTTTATCTGGGTCTTGTCTGGTTTCTGTCGGATCCCATCCGGCATTTTAAGCAGGGTGGCCACAGGAAAGATCCAAATCACAGCGACACGCCAGCGCATCTCTCGTGTGTTTTGAGGACACGAAGCGACCCAAGGATGAAAACTATCTGCATTCGTCTCGCAAGAACCTCGGCATGTTTTTGGCACGTGGGTATGGCTTTCAGGTTACGACTCAGTGATCGCTTCGTACCTCCGAGAGCACCGATCACAATGAGAATCATTTTAGCTGAATATTCTACGTACATACGCCTGGATCCTCGGAGCGTTAGGCAGGGGAGTGCCGTGGCCAACACCATAAGAGCGAAACAGATAGTTGACTCCGTCGTAGCACGCAAAAATGAAACCCTCTGAGTCGCAATTAAGTCCGGATAATCTGATGGAAGCAAAAGTTAGCTTTACATTATAAATAATCATAACAGCAAAAACGGAAGTTTAAAGAATGTAGTAAATAGTCATAACTACGAAGTCATCGTCCTAGATCTTCCGTACCTCGGATATACCTCCCTCGAGATAAAGGGGGTAGAAGTTTGCTAAGATTGGAGTGTCTTCATCGAAGAACGGTTCTGGCTACAGCCTGCTCAGTTATAAATAGCACAGATTGTCTTAGGAGACTCTTGCATCAACATGAAGTGTTCAATTCTGCGGCATTGTTATACCATGCCGCAGATAGGGCCGCAGAGGATATTGGCCTCCCATTTGATTCCAGCGACACTACACATGGCCTAGCATCACTAACATCTTTGGTCCTCAAAAGTCGCGCACAGAAAGCAGAACATACGCTTCTACTAAGAGAACATGTTGAAAAGCCCCTTCACAGTAAATTCTACGGCATCATACGTAGAGAAAAGCTCTCGATGGGTCTGTCCAACATGTTTCTCAAGTCTGCTAGATTGAGATCACAGACTGAGGGATTTATTTTTGCTTGTCCAGACGGCGTTATAGACAACTTAGTTTACCGCGAGCGTATAATGAATATACCTGTAGGCGATAGTAACTGCCGAGCGTGTAAACAAGAGCTAGAAACACTTGGGCATGTTCTCAGTGGATGCTCAAAGTATGCACGTTACGTGTACATCGAGAGACGCAATGCGGCTCTAAAAGTGTTATATTACCATCTTAGGCACTTCTCCACCACTCAACCTATCAGTGCTACGAAGTCTGATATTTTTCTTCTAGATCTGAAGACCAAGATCATTTACGTGATTGAATTTTCGGCACTAGCCGATGGTAATATCACGGCAAAGGAGGAAGAAAAACGGGCGAAATATCAAACAATTCTATTCGAGCTGAGCAGGCTGTGCCAAGGCTACAAAGTCCATCTTGTAGGTTTGATACTCGGCTGTCTTGGAGCTATGAAAGCTTCATTTTTTAGCCAACTCATCAAGATTACGGCTTGCCAGCGTCAGGCTCATTCCATCGCAAACCGGATGCAAAAGGCTGTTCGTCTGAGATCACTTCACCTAGTCCGTCAACACTGTTCCTCATAACATTCTCAAAAATTGGTAGCTATAAAAAAGTATCCAGAGGTGAAACCTTTATCTCCAAGTATCCCATCTCCCGCGCAAGTTCATCCGCAGGATTGGTTTCTTTAAGGAACCATGTTCGTAGCTTCCGTAGCCTACAACTTCTCACATAGAAGTTTAAAAATGATCTAACAGTATCACATTACAAGTATAGCATTTAAATAATTACCGGACAATAATTGAAATCCCAATTGAAAGACGTGTTGATTTTGTCAAATCGAAGCTTATTGGGTCATCCCTCATCCCAACTTTGTGATTCATACTCTAAAAAAATTTAACGAAAAATAAATGAAAATATAATTTGTATATTAATGTTGACATTAGTAGCCATTAATATCACTGTGGAAATAAAGCAATTTAAAGTGATGTCAACAGAAATTTGTAAAGTGAGGTCAAGTTACAAAAATACATAAATGAGGTTATGATTACAAAATTATCAAAAACTAAAATAAAGTTAAATATGTTTTATAAAAATAACATTTTTCATAAATTTGGAGACAATTTTGAAGAAAAATCTAGAATCATCATTCCTGAGATTAACCCATTTATTTTTTTTTATTGAAGAAAGAATCAATAGTTAAACGCTTATTCAAATTTTTTTCACAATCTGAAATTTTTGAACATTGAAAATCAAAATCATGTCCAGTCTCAATTCTATGTCTTTCAAGTGCCGTAATATTCTCTATATTCGAGTTATGACGTTGATGACGATGATCCTCCTCAGAAAAAAAAACAAATCAATACCTGTAATAGCAAAAAAAATCATCATAAGAACTTCTCAAAGTTATAACAGCTGGATAAATAAATCAAATTTGTAATCAACTTTCGTGCAATGTTGAATTATCTTTGTGCAGTTTTGAACCAACGATAAATAAATTATGAGTCAATGTTTTATATAAGTAAAAAATCAATTCATATACATATATCTTCTCTTTATTCAATACAACCTTCACACCCACTATTTGCAATTGTTTACGGCTTAACCCTAATCTGTTACAAGAAATAACCATTCTTCGTCACTGCCACTTAAAAAATCGTCGATATCCAGTGCGATAATCTTATAATGGCCCCATGCGAGGGTTTATGTACTGTTTGGCAGCAAGGATCGCTTGTTGTCATAAGGTCTAAGTGCAATCTTTTGTTGCTTAATCGTTTCGAAATTGTGTATTCTTCACCTGATTACATGTTGGGCTCTAGATTGGATATTAGAATGAGGCAATTATTTGGTGTAATTGTCGATGGTTATACTTTTCTTCTACAATACAGTAGGACCTGTCGCATCTGAACTCGTCGCATCGAAATCCTCGGAGGAAAGAAGTCCCCACTTGTAAACTCCTCCACTAGCCTGTCAAACTTTATGGCCCTGAACATTTTGAGATACGTAGCACTTAAGAGTTGTAGCTAAAATGTGTTTCTGCGACCCGCAGTTAAAAAAATCCATAATTATTTCACCATCATATTCATCTTTCATCAAACCCAAAACTTTCTTGTTCCTTTGCGGCATTTCGAAAGCATGTTCTCGGGGGTAATCTCATGTGTTGAATTATTGCATGTCTTTTTGCTTACCCTCTTTCATGTCGGTATAAATGTCCTGACACTTTGCTTCATAAATTAAACTGTCTATGTCAGTGTACAAGAGTTCACAGATGTTAAGATATTTTTTACACATGTAGTCGTAGTGAAAATCAAATTAGTATTTTAGACACATCCAGCTATATCAGTCCAACAAAGATTGGCTTATTAAACAAAACTTATGCCTATATTAACTCTATAGCTTCGATATTTTCACTGAAAATAGTTTGGGAGTGGGACTTCGGTTTAGCTGTGAGGGCTTTTGCTCCATACCTAACCATACCATCCATACCTACTTTGTTAGGAGTTTCACGTTTACGTATTTTCATATTTATAACCAGTTCGGAACCACCGTAAGGAAGGAGTTGACCTATTGTCCACCATACAGATTGTTTGCATCGGAAAATACAATGTAGATAATCTCCCCACTTTCGTTAGAAACTATCATGTTCTTGTTTTTGTCAGTGAAAATTTCCAATCTTATCCCTGTATATTTGAGCATGGCGTCCCATGTGAAGCCGCAGTCGTGTAGTACTGTTCTGGTTCGAGCCCGTAAGCCACGACACGTTGTTCTCGAAAATTTTCAAACACATCATCCAACAGCAAAACATCAGTTTTTAAGTACGGTTTCACGTATTCATGAAGAGTTTAATACTGAATGGACACCATACCTGTTGTGCATGTTTAAAGTCTTCACCATAATGTACAATTGAGTACGAGTTGTGAGTTTCTGAGAAAATACTTCAAAAGTTAGTTATTAACAGTTGGTTACGTGAAAAAAAACACAAGTTACTCTTCTACTTCGATAATTTTGTATTCACTTTCACTGCCCTTAATCGCACAATGAAGTGACTTCAATCGTCTCTGAGGCCACAGAGGTTTCTGCTAGGATCGGGCTTGCGGATTGGCGTGTTGTCGGGCTTACCCGCTAACTGCGAACGTTGGATTTTTGCATGAAAATTCAAATAAATAATCAAACTTGATCTTACCTAATCATTGCATGGTTTTATGTGCTTCAGCTATTGTCTACTTGTGTTAAATTTGTAAAAACCTTGAGATCCCTGGCGTACTGGCCGAACGCAAGCATTACGCCACAGCGTAATGATAAAGTAATATGGCATTGTAATTAATAAAAGAAACAAAATAAAGATGTAAACTGTTGCAATTATAATAATACGTTAAAATTTATGTTAAATGGTCATGCCGTAGTGGCAACAAGTTGATTTTTCAGCGTTAAAAAATAACAAAACAAACTGGCTGTCATTGAAGTCGGGCCCCTGCATGCTGGCAACCCGCTTGAAACCGCCGTTAGCAGACTGCAATGACAGCCACATTATTTTTTCATTTTTTAACGCTGAAGAAGGTTCAGCCTGTCCGCCAGGAATTTTATAACAGTCATACACTTTAAGATTAGTACGTTTTTTATTGTAAACTTTCTACTTTCTACTAAAACTGCAAAATGTTTTTTTTTTCGAAATTATATTTACAAAGTTGTTTGAGGTTCCCAGGTAACAATGTGCGCCCACAATAATGGCGTATTTACTTGCACGCGTGCGAATTTTCCCGCACGCTCAATTGCGACGCATATCACTCGCACGTGTGAAGGTCGCACGCATGGCGGTGATATGCGAGCTTCAACATTCATGCAGGATTTTAAAATATATTGTTAATATTATTATTAAATGAGAGTAGGAATAATTTCACATTAAAAAAAAAACTATTTTTATAACCAGCGTTTCATACACTTTGAGATGTAGTCATTTCAAATTTATGTATTCTTTATTGTAAGATTTGTAAAAATGAATTAGTCTCACATAGTCACTTATTTTGCGTATACAATATAACTTGATATAATTTTTTGAAATTTAATTAGAACTTTTTGATTCCAATAATCAAATAACACTTTTCCACCTACTACCGATTTTCAAAACTGCACGATGTGGAAAAGTTGCCTTTATTATTTGAAGGAAAAGAGTCCAATTACAATTTAAAAAATTCTATCTTCAGAGTCCTCTGTGGTTTTAAAAGATTTATTTTTTATTTGTTTTTATTATATTGTATAAAAGCTTCCTAAAGTTATTATATATTTTACAAGATATTAATAATCCAGACTACTTTTTATTAAAAATCATGCAAAAATATAATACAATAATTTAAATAGACAAAATTCGCTTTAATTGATTAAAATTTCGCATTCATAATAAGCGCGATATTTTAATCAATTTAAGCAAATTTAGTCAATTCCAATTTATGTATTCTATTTTTTATTATTTTTAATAATAAAATAGTCTTGCCTAGTCAGTTATATTATTGTAGCGATACAATATAGCTTTGGTATGCTTTTATATAATAAGTTACATAAAAGTAATACAATTTCCTTTGAAAGCCCGGCGTACAGGGAAGATATAAAATTTTTGTTTAAATGTCATTAGAACTTTAGGATTTCACTAAAAAAGACAACTTTTGCACCTCTCAAAATCGACAGGGGGTGGAAACGTTGTCTTTTATTAATGGCATCAGAAATTTCGAATTAAATTTCAACAAAAGTTTGATATCTTCACGGTGCCCTGGTCTTTTGATTATGTACTTATGAACAAATAATTATTTTTAATTAAACTTTAGTTTGTATAAAACTTGTTAGGCACGACGACCTAACAGATTTTTTTGTCGTTATTAAAACACACTACGAATCAAACAATATCGGTTATTTAAAATTTTCAAAATTCAGATCTACCTAAGGCTACTTTAAGTAGGTCTGCCTGGAGTATTTTAAAACTATGACATTTTTAACCCAAAAAAAAATTATTTTCTATAAAAAAAGATGTATTAGTAACAAAATACACATATTTTCTACCAAATAGTTAAATTTTACGCCAGGAGGATTCATTTTTCATAAAAAACACAACATTTGTAGAAGGCAGTTGAATTTTCAAGTCAAACCAATAATTTTTAACAAAGTTCATTTTTCGGCTAAAAAATAAATCTTCAAATAAAAAACAACGATTTTTCAACAAAATAGTTAAATTTTTAACCAAAAATATGAACTTTCTACTAAAATGATGCATTTAAAAAAATCGAAAAGAATCCAGTGGTCTTAAAACCCCAGTGGCCATCCTGCAATTATACTTTTTTTTAACTTACTGAGGAGTCCCTGAGTTGCGATTGGTATCTTTTTCGGGAGGCAAAGCTATTGGAGAAGCAGGCTGTTCAGGAATATCAAAAGAGTAGTTCACCTGAATATCATAATCAGAGTTGATTTTTTAGTTCTTCTTTATTTTGTTTATACTCTCTCCCTTTACGGGTTTGAGATTCTTTGCATAACAATTACATATATTGGTACAAACAAGCCTTATACTACCTTACTAACTATTTGCTATATATCGTCTGAAAATTATTATTATTATTTCTAAACGCTTGCAACTTTGCCCTGGGCTTCCATTTTCTCACTACTTCGTAATTCTCCTTGTTTAGGAGTCATTTTTTGTCTTTTTTCCACCCTGTGCAACCAGCTTTCTCTCTCAGATCTTCCAGCTTCTTCAACTATCCCTCCCCCTGACCATTTTCATTCATAATCTATTTAATTCTCTCTTCTATATTCTCCCCTCCCCATATCATATCATATATCATATCATATATCTTATTCTCCCATTTTGAACGCCCCACGTTGCCCCTCCTCTCTTTGTCCATAACCTCTCGAGCACACGCTTGTGCAATTTCACTTCCGTCTCCCCTTCTTAGTTTCTCTTCTAAGTTCCAGGCTCTTTTCACTTGCCTGACTACCACTTTTTCTATTTTTTCCTTCAGCATATAACCTGGGCAGCTCCAACTTACTGCCATAACCCATCTCAAAAATCTCTCATGCAAACTTTCTACTCTCTTATGTTCTTTCCATCCACAAATTTCCACTTCATAGCTTAACACTGACCATACCAACACATCAAACATCCACACTCTCATCTTCCAGTCGTCCTTGAACCTTCTTTTTCCTATACCCATACTTGTCCCAATACTTTGCTCGCGCATTCTAATCTCTTTCTCACTTGCAGTTCGCTTCCTCCTCTCGTTTTGAACCAAAAGCCTAGGTAGCAAAACTCCTCCACCACTACGTTATTTATCTTCCATTCGTACTCTACTCTACCCTTTTTATTTCTAAAACACATAGTCCCTTTCCTTTCCAACTTCTCCTCTAAGTCTGCCAGAAGAATACTGTACAGAAGTGGGCTCAATGGGAGCCCTTGCCTGAGCCCCCTTCCTGTCCAGAATTCCTCTCCTTTCTTGTCGCCTATCTTCACCCTTATCTTAGTTTCCACAAATATTTATTTCATCCTCTCTACTAATCCTTTGTCTACTCTTCTCTCTTTCATGGCTGCTCATAACACCCTCCTGTTAAATAAGTCAAATGCTGCCTTAAAATTTGATAAAACAGTGCGACTAATTTTCCTTTCTTTCGCCCTAGGTTCCTATTGACTAGATGGTTGAGCACGTAAATTTTATCTGTGGTTCCCATCCCTTTTCTAAAACCCGTTTGATTGTGTGGTATACTTGCGTTTTCTTCTACCTGTCTTTCTAACCTCCTTCTAAGCACTTCTGCATAAATTTCAAATCCCACCGACATGAGTGTGATCACTCTATATTCCTCTACCCTTTTGCGCTCTCCTTTCTTAATCAACGGTCCTACCAGCCCTGTCTTTCATTCCTCCGGCCACCCTTCTCCTTTCCATACCTTATTGCAAATCTTCCACATCTCATCTCTCACTCCTAATACTCCATATTTCAGTGCTTCATTTTCCAAGCCATCTCCTCGTTTTTGGTGTCTTCGACTCCCTCTACCGTTTTTCTTCCTTCTCCCTGAATACTATTTTCCACTCCTCCTAAAAGCTCCTTGAAGTGCTTCGTCCACTCTTTCATTCCTATTTCTTCATTTATGCCCTTCCTTCCTCCTCTTTCCCAGTTTATTACTTCCCATTTCCTCCCTTCCTTTACCGCTTTCTCTACCTCTGCAATGTATCTTTCTTTCTCCTTCTGTCTTTACTCGTTTATCATTCTCTCGTGCTCTCTCTTTCTCCTGTTGAGTTCTCCTTTTTTCATTTCCCCTTTCCTCCATTTTCTTATACTTGCCTTTACGCTTTCTTTACTTTACCTGCATTCATCGTCCCACCAACCTCTCCTAACCCCGTCTTCCTCTTCTATTGGTCTCACCTCTTCCCTTGCCTTATCAATCACTCCTTTGAGATTCTCTATCAGATTGTCTACTCCTTCCTCTTCGAAACACCCTATTTCCTCGGTTTCTATTTTTTCTTTAAATTCTCTTACCCCCCCCCCCCCAAATACCTATGTTCAACTTCTTTCCCCTCTTTCATTCCCTTTTCCCCCTCCCTCGCTTTGGGCCATCACCTCTCATTGTCGCGAACAGCGGAAAGTGTTCTGAGCCTATCACGTCCCCTCCTTCCATCTAACCATCAACTTCCTTATTCTTTCTTCTTCCAGAATATAATCTATGCCGGTGTCCCCCATACCCGCGTACGTATATTCCCCTTGGTATTGCCGTTACAAATGAACCATCCCGTCTCTCCCAACAAGTCCAGAAGCATCCTACCCTCCCGATCCGTTTCATTTTGCTTCGGATTTCTTATGAACATCTCCCTTTCTCTATCCCATACCTCTCCTCCTTGTTCCCCGGTCCATGCATTCAAGCCCCCCCCGTATTAGGACCAACCTCTTATCTTTTTCCATTGTCCATTTCCTTAATATTCTCCATCCTCCCTCTTCTCCTCTACCACATGCTACTTCTGCAATTCTCCCTAAAGTCCTTTGTCCTTGTTTTTCAATCATGACTCATTCCAGCACGCTACTTTCACGTCGCTCTTTTTGCATTTCTCACCATTCTTCCTTGCATTCAAGTCCTCTTGCCGTTTAGCCCTCCCCCCCCCCCGTGATACTTA